>CAUYRT010035403.1:0-67490 GCA_963574885.1 Lepilemur ruficaudatus | reverse complement strand
TCTGCTGTGTTGATTTTACTCTCAGGCATGTTCTTCACATGAGGAAGAAAAATGACTGCAGGCAGCTGCCACCTTACATCCTCACAGATTGTCTTTTCCCACAGTTCCAGCAGTAGTTCCTAGATTTTTTTTTTTTTTTTTTTGAGACAGTCTTGCTCTGTTGCCCGGGCTAGAGCGCCATGATGTCAGCCTAGCTCACAGCAACCTCAAACTCCTGGGCTCAAGCGATCCTCCTGCCTCAGCCTCCCGAGTAGCTGGGACTACAGGCATGCACCACTATGACTGACTAATTTCTTCTATATATTTTTAGTTGTCTGGCTAATTTCTTTCTATTTTTAGTAGAGATGGGATCTCGCTCAGGCTGGTTTCAAACTCCTGACCTTGAGCAATCTTCCCGCCTTGGCCTCCCAGAGTGCTAGGATTACAGGTGTGAACTACCGCGCGGCCTACTTCCTGGATTTAGTGTGATGGACTACCTGTGGCAAGTCCATATCCCTGAGCTGTGTTCACTGTGTTCACTGCGTTCGGGTGATGATCCATTCTGCTCAGCCTGGCCTGGGTCATGTCCCCTTCCCCTCATTGTGACTGAGGGGAGGAGAGGTGGTTCCTGGGGAACACAGGGGCTGTGTTATCAGAGGAGGATGGTGGGTTCCAGGCAGGCTTAGGGTTGCCGAGGAAGAGGCTGGGGCAGAGACTGGGAGCCCTGGGAGGCTGGAGGAGGGAGCTACTGCCCCATAAGCACAGAGAGAAGAACACAGAGGTAGGTATGGAGCAAGAGGGGATTTCCTTGTGGCCTCCCATTCCTCACCAGGCAGGGCGGGGACGGCGATGTTGCTGACCGGTCTCCACAGATCTCCTAGGAGACAGCTGGCTCTGGAAGGAGAGCATCAGGCTGGAGGTTGACTGATCACCGACTGCCCCAGAAGCCCTCTGGCTGGGTAGCAGGAGTGGCCTGAGTGCAGAGCAGCAAGCCCTGGGCCCAGGCACAGCAGTCCTCCTGCCTGGGCTGCATCGTCTGGGCGGGGCCCGAGATATGGCAGGCTGGGTGCAAACATGCTGGTCTGCAGAGACCTGAGTGAGAGCGCCGAGGAGCAGGCATGACAACTGCTCTGCCAGGAAGAGGCATGTGGGCGCTGAGGCCAGGCTGCAGACGTGTTTCGCGTGGCCTCTGGGTGAAAAGAGGGTCGCAGCCTTGCCTGGGCAGAGGGCGGGCGTTCTGTTCTACTGATGATTGCTCTGGGAGTTGGGGAGACAGGCAATAAGCTAGACACCAAGTGAACGTCATTCCATAGCGGTGAGAACCGAGCAGTAAGGAAGCAGGCAGCGAGGCTGGGCGCGGCTGGGGTGTGAACATGTGTGTGTGTGTGGGTGATGTGTGTGTGAAGGTGAGGCATGTTTGTACACATGATACACGTGTGAATGGGATATATTCTCAGGAGTGATGCATATGTGTGAGGGCCTTTGTGCAATATGTGTGTAGTGCACACGTGTGGGCATATGTATGTGGTGTGTGTGTGGTGTAGGGGATGCAGATACACGAGTGATGCATGTGGGCATGTGTGTGATGCCCGTGTGTTCTCTTGGGAGTGCATGGACGATGCATGTGGGAGTGCCCATGTGTGGTGACTGTGTGTCAAGGCATAGCTGCTGGGAGCCCACAGTTGGTCACTAAGAACAATCTGACATTTTTGACAAGACCTCTGTCATAGCTGGAGGGAAACAAAAGAGAAATGACATGCAGGTATGTTAATGTGGCAACCAGACGCCCCTGCCCAGAGAGCATGGAGGAAGAGGGCTTTCTGGCACTCTCCACGGCCCTGGCCTGCTGCTTTGGGGTCACGGTCTGATCTTCTTGGAGGCCCTTTGGCACCACCCCTCCTCCTAGAGGCCAGGCTCCAGCGTGTCAATGCCCAGAGAGTGACATCAATGTTTCCCCAAGGATGCTGTCCAGGGGAGCCTCAGCCCTGTCCTGAGCCAAGAGGACCCTGGCGTCACCCCACCCACCCTGGTCTAGGGCAGGAGCTTCCTCTGCCTCTCTGCGGCCTCAGAGACAGATGCCAGCTGCTGGACTGTGGCCCTTGTCATCTGACCACCAAGATTCCAAAGAGGTGGAGACCAGCGTCTGCCAGAGCACCCTCTGCGTGTGTTTGTTTCATCCCCCTTCCAGCCCTGCTTTGCAAGGGCTCGAAGCAGCTGTACCAGTTTGTAGGGGCCCCGTCCCTCCTGGCAGGGTAGTGTGGCGTCCCCGTCTGTTCCCCACCCCGCCCTGTGTCTCCTTTCCCCAGCTCGTGTCTGGCTGCACCTGCTGCTGCTCCCGCTCTCGGCAGTAGTCTCTTGCTGTTTTAATGAGGGCTTGGCCTCCTGTGCGTGGTGGCTCAGTGGCAGTGCATTTAATTAATACTCTTACATCGCAGTTCTTCAGAGTAAATGCTGCCATTTTATTTCTCACTAATTGGAAGAGGCTAGTTAAGCTCTGAGATAAATGACCCTTTCTGCCAGGGACATCTCAGCCCGGAATCTCCATCGGGGTGGCCATGCTGGGCCAGGCGCTTCGGGCTCTGTCCAGAGCATCGGGCTGGGAGGCTGGAGAGCTGGCCTGCTCTGTCCCACCTGGTCCAGGGAGGGCCCCTTTGCTCGTGGCCAGGGCAGAGGTCCTGCGCAGGCTGAAGCCCACCCCTGACCTTTGGGGAGGACATGCAGACGAGGATGCTGCCATTGCCCATTCCTCCTCATGGCCTGGCTCTCAGCCATGGATGAGGCCCCCAGAGACTTCAGGGAGCTTTAGTCTGGGTTTCTAGAAGCTTCCCCTGGCCCACCCCTTCCCCACCCTGCATGCCTGCTCCCCTGGGCTGAGCCTGGTGCTGGCTGCTCGGCAGGTCCTTAGCTGGATGTGTTGAAATGGACGTTTTCCAATAAGTGTATGCCCCACACCCCGCTGCAATCAAAGAGACACAGATCACACCAGGGCTGCAGGGCTGCTGGCCACCCAGGGCTGGGCAGCGGGAAGAGGTGCAGGAGTGCCCCTGTGTCTCTTGGGGATGGGTGCTGGGCCACTGCCTGTAGGAGTTTGATGAGCACGCCTGCCCAACCCAACACCCCGGGTTTCAGTGGTGCAGTGGGCCACCATTGTGCAATAGAAAACGTTTTAGCCACCTGCATGTCCATTCAGGGGAGAAAGGCTAGATGAGTGCTGTGCCCGCCCTTGGAGCAGAGCAGTTTGGAGGAGCGAGGAGGAGCTGCAGGCACAAGAGGGGTGGATGTTGGAAGTGTAGAGCTGGTTTGGGAGTGGACGGTAGAGATGTAGAGCTGGTTTGGGGGTGGTGGGTGGGTGCTGTGCATTGAGGGACAAGCACTGCCAGCCACACTCTTTTGGATGTCTGCTCCTCTGTGCATGTCTACAGGGGCAAGTTAATAGGCAGTGGCTGTAGCCCACCCACCATGCCAAGCCCAGCAGTTTACTTGGGGGTGCTGTGTGGACAGGGTTGGGGACGATGTCCTCTTTTGATTTTTTTGAAGTGAATATGTTTTTGTAATACTCAGGTAATTAATACATGAAAGTAAACAAAGATTTTCTTTTATTCTTGGTGCATACACAGGTGTTGTGATCAGAGCGATGTGTGACCGTGGGGAGGGCACGTTGTAACCAGCACGGCGCATGCACACGCTCAGCTTCTCTGTGTCCCGGGGTCTCCTTCCTGTGGCCAGGCTCACTGGTGAGCAGTCTCATCACCTCCCTGGACACCTACATGTCTGTGTCTCTCTGCCTCCATGAGGAGCTGTGCTGTGGGCCTATGGGGTCTTCATGCTCCCTCCCTGTTGTGTTGGTGATAGGAACTGGGCTTACAAGGGCACTGTCTGAGCAGGTGTGGATGAGCAGGATGACACTGTGTTATGATATCAGCGGCTCTGCCAGCTGAGTCTGTCTTCAGGGGCAAGAACAGCTCTAGCCAGAGCCCAAGCATGGATTTAAGAAGAATTACCAGAAAATCAAGAGGAGGAAAGAAACCAAAGTGTTGGGGGACAGGGCACTCAGAGGAGTTGGCCACCCTGCAGGTGGCCTGGGCAGAGCTGGAAGGAGGGCCAGAGGCAGTGGGGCCCCAGGGCACCAGGCTGGGCTCTAGGCTCTGTCCTTTGCATTCCTGTAGTTGCCTGTTGCTGAAAATTTAGCTGGAATTTCTTTCTGTCCTTTCTTTCTTTGCTTCTTCCCTCCATCCTTCCTTCTCTGCTTCCTTCCCTCCCCTCTTTCTCTTTCTGTCTTTTCTCCTCACTCCATAGTCTATGACAGTTCTCCATCCTTCCTCTGCCCCATACTCTGTGGAACCTGCCATGAAGAGCCCTAGTCCAGCCTCTGTTGTCCGGGAGCTTACGGGTTTCTGGGGAGGCACGTCAGGAGAGTCTCAAATGCCATCCCGGGGGGGGGATGGTGTCCTGAGGGTGGGGAGCCCCTGGAGGATGGAGGCAAGTATGAACCTCCTCACCACCCAATGCCGTGGCTGGACCCCCATAAGACCCCTGCCCCAGCTTTTCTAAGCATGTCCCAGGGTGCTGCCCTGCTGTGTCACTGCAGCTCTGCTGCTCTGGTGTGGCCTCAGCCACTGTAGAGCCTCCTGGGGGACACCGTTGTCCTCCGTTGCCGGCCACTGTCACTCTGGCCTCAGGGAATGGGCAGCCTCCACCTCCCAAGATCCCTTTAATCTTTGCAGATACTACTTCCTGGGGCTCTTGTCTCCCATCTTCTGCCCCCCGTGCCCTCAGGCTCCCTGCCGCCCACGCCCACTTTCAATTTCCTTGTCCTGGCCTATGATGTCCATCCGATGCCGCCCCTTTGTGGTGAGCTGCTCTTTCTCTCTGGGAGCTTTAGAACTCTCCGTTTGTCTTTGATGCTCTTAGGTTTCATTATCGTGGGTCTAGGCATGGGGCTTTCTCTGAGCTATCTATTGATAAGCTCTCTATGAATCCATGACATTGAAATCTTTCATCTAATTTTGGGAAATTCTTGGCCATTATTTCAAATATTTCTTCTCTCCCCTCCCCCCACGTTCTCTTTTGGGATTCATACACATCACCTGACTTTGCTCTCCTGCCTTCCCTCTCTTGCTCTCTTCCCGGAGAATCCGGCGAGTGCGCTGACTGAATCCCCGGGAGCTGAGTTGGCTGTTTGCCTCGCCTGTTCTGCTGTTCAATTCAGCAGCCCGGTCCTTTTTCCAGGGACAGTGTGCATCCTGACCTGTTCTTTATAGCTGCTCCTTCCTGCTCTGTGTTTCTGTGCTGTTCTTTAGCTCCTTGAGAACACACGCCATGCTTATTTCAACTCTCTCCTATCTGTGTAGGCTGTTCTGGGTATGGTCTTCCTGTTGCAGCACACGTGCCACTCAGATGTGAGCTCTGCTCCCCAGCGGGGTGTCAGTGACTGGCTGGTCAGGTGGGGGGGGCTCATGCCAGCTTCCAGTTCAGGCCCTTCCTAGTGAGTGGGACAGGGAGGAGAGAGGACAGTCCCAGAGCTGGCTTTCCTCCCCCCCCCTTGTGGGCCCACTCACCCAGCTCACATTTCCTGACTCAGGAGCCTAGCTCCCTGGGCGGATGGAGGGAAACGAACTCCCTTTGGGGGTACTCCCACTTCACCCACAGGAGTACCCCTACTTCAGCTGGGACCCTGACGTGTCATCGCACAACACTCTGGCCTCAGTGTGTCCTAGAAGGCGGGGTATTTAGTCTTATGCATGGTCACATGTGATGTGTGGGTCTCTGGGTTCAGGTAGAGGCTGTGCTGGGGAGAGGGTCTGCGTCATGGGGACCCAGGGGAAACAAAAGTGAGAGGTGTGAATGAGGCCTGGCCTAGGCAGGGGCAGGGGAAGGAGGAGGCCGGGCAGGGGCTTGGGGGTGGGGGAGAGCTGCAGGGAGGAAGGATCCAGGATGATGTCCAGGCTTGAGCTGGGGTGACTGGGAGGAGGGGCCATTGCTGACTGATTACGCTCTGGGCAGGGGAGGAGCAGAGTCTCAGGAGGAAGGAGCATTCCAGTCCAGAGAGGCCCTCGCTTGAGGCTCTCAGGGCCATGCTAGGGGACACCCTGAGGCCCTTGTGGCTCTTGCTTGGCCCTGGCAGAGAAAGGTGTGGGCCCTGGGGACCACTGTCCATTGGTGGAGGTCTGCTGGCATGGAGTCTTGGGGCACTGTGGGAACCCTGCCTGGGTGCACGAAGGCCATAAGGGTCCCACGGAAGAGGGTGGCCCCCCCAGAGTCTGCGGCTTGGGATTCTGGCCCAGGCTGCCCTGTTGGGCAAGCACTCTGGCCTCTGCAGGCCCTTGTTTCCCACATCTGTGAAATGGGGGCATAGTCCAGCAAGTGTGGGCTGATGAAGAAGGGATGCGGCCCCAGGGCTGGCAGAGAGGTGGGGGGGGGCTGTGGGAGTGGGGGCAGGAGCCAGGAGGCTTGGTTCCTGACAGGGTAAAGCGCCATGGATTTAATACTCTTGTTTCAAATAGAAGGGGAAGCAGTGCATGTTCTGGCTACTCCCGGGGTGGGGAGGAGCCTGTCCCCTTGGCTCTCCATGCCCCTCCCGTTCACTTAGCTCAGAGCTGGCGACAGCCCAGCTCTGAGTGAGACGTGGCAGCCGGAAGGCTGAGGCTCAGCCAAGCCCCAGATGGCTGGCGAGAGGTGCTTCCCCCGAGGTGAGCAAGACAAGGACTGGGCTGACCTGGTGGGAGGGGAAGGAAGGGCCCAGGAGCCTGGGAAATGCCATCCCTGGCCCTGGCGCTGCCTGTCCGTTCCCAGCTGCACCCAGCCTGAAGCCTCCCTGTGGACACAGGACCCTGAACCTGGGGGTCTGGGCATGGGTGGGGTAGGGGTGCTTGGAGCCCCCTCAGTTCTGGCTGGGGAGCCCTGGTCCTGGAGCTGGCACCCCAGCTCTGGCCAGGCCCCCCTGGCTTTGTGTGTGAGTGCATGTGTATGCGTGTGCCTGTGCACATGTGTGAGTGGGCACGTGTGTGCCTCTTCTGCAAGGGCCTTTGTAGGGTTTTAGGCCACTGGTTGGTTCCATAGTTACCATGAAGTCCTTAAATACCACCCTCTTGCTGCTTCTTGATGCATCAGGTTTCGACATTATCTGCTGACTTCCTGCCGTGGCAGATGAGGGTTTAGCTCACTGACAGTCCTGCTGTGTCTCCCTACCCCATTCTTCTAGAATAATTCTGTCACCACTTTTATTTAATAGTTCACGTTGGAATTCCCCACTGTATCAGTTTCCTGTGGCTGCTACCAAAAATTGCCACAAACTTACTGGCTTTAAAAAATAGAAATTTATTCTCTTTACAGTTCTGGAGGCTGAAATCCATTTCAATGGGCCAAAGTCAAGGTGTCGGCAGGACCCGCTCCCTCCGGAGGCTGTAGGGGAGCGTGGCCTCTTCCCAGCCTGTCCAGGTCCTGGCGGCTACTGGTGTTCCCGGGCTCATGGCCACATTGCTCCAGTCTTTGAGGCTGGTGCCTTCAGCCCTTCTCTGCTCCGTCTTCTCGTGGCCTTCTCTGCTTCCTTCCTACAAAGCTTTGTGAGGTTGCATTTAGGGCCCATCTTAGTCTGTTTGGGCTGCTATGACAAAATGCTATAAACTAGGTGGCTTACAGATAACAGAAACTTATTTCTCACGGTTCTGAAGCTGGCAGTCCGAGGCTGGGTGCCAGCACGGTTGGGCTCTGGAGAGGGCCTCCTCCTCGTTCACGGGTGGCACCTTCTCGCCGCATCTTCACGTGGTGGGAGAGATGAGGGAGCCTCTGTGGTCTGACAAGGAAGGGCACTAATCCCACCCATGTGTATGGGACCTCACGACCTAATCACATCCCAAAGGCCCCACTGCCCAGTACCTTGGGGGAACAGGTTTCAACAGAGAAATTTCAGAGGGACACAGACATTCAGTGTATGGCAGGGCCCACCCTGAAAATCCAGGCTAACTGTCCCATCTCAAGATCCTTGACTTCATCACATCTACAAAATCTTTTTTTGTGTATAAGGTAACAGTCATAGGTTCCAGGGATTAGGACCTGGACATATCTTTGGGGACCATTTTTCAGCTGACTGTACCTATGGTCCTTTTTATATTCACACGTTTGCTGCTTCACCGGTCAGCCCGGGCAGAGCGTCTGGAGTCCTCTCTCCACGCCATGGCAGTCTCATCCCCTCCCTCCAACCCTGCTTCTGTCATCTCTCCTTCCTGCCTGCATGGCAGGGTGTTGTCCAAGGAAAAATGATTCAGTGATGCCTGTCAGAGCACAGTGAGGCACCCTGTGCTCAGGACCATAGCGATGGGTAGCGGGACCACAGCAATGGGATTGTGCAATGGGGGCATCCTGGGCTTAACTCCGAATCCAGCACTGGCAAGCGAGAACTTACAGCTGGGGGGAAGCTGGGGTTGCTGGATGTAAATGACTTGGAGGAAACATCGGGGCTGAGGGGGATTCCATCTAAATCCACCTAACGGGACACTTGCCGAGGACAGGCCTGGGTGAGCAGACATTGCCTGGGGGTAGTGGAGGGTAGTACCCAGATGGGCCATGGTCAAACAGAGAATCTCTGTCAGTGTCCACTCTTCACATTCTTTGTTGTCACTGCGCCTTTGCTGATAGGGTGACGTTTGTGGGATTCTTGGCGTGCTGCTCCCAGCTGTCTGACTCTGGGGGATCGCTGTGCCTCTGAGCAATTTGGTGCTTGCCTCATGGGTCAGAGACAGCAGGGGAGAGGGGCACAGCCGCAGCCCGGTGCAGGACAGAGCCAGACAAGGCCCTTCCAGTGGAGTGTCCAGTCAGGGGCCAGCTCCTCCAGGCCAGTGGGGCGAGGTCCTGGGTGGAGAGGGATGAGATACGGCTTTCCTGTTCAGAGGGACTGGGAAGGTAGGCATCAGAGTGAACATCTGTTGAACATATGTGTCTTTTCCTCATATAATCTGGTTTGGAAAGATTGTGTTTCTGTTGTCATTGAGACAGTAGATGACAAAGACCTGACCCTGCCCTCAGGGGGGATCCTGGGCTCTGACCTGGCGCAGAAGGGCATGACCCGGAAGGCAGAGCTGGCAGGCTGGGCGGGGAGGCTGCTGCCCCGGTGCCTGTGCAGGAGGGGGGAGGCAGCCTGCTGCGTTTGCTGTCCTGGCACGGCCTTCCTGCCCCAGCGGTGTGTCGTAGTCTGGGAGGTGGCCCTCTTGCTGCCCCAGGACAAAGGCTTTATTGCCTCTGCTTCCTCAGGACTTCCCAGCCACTGTCTCCCTGGGCCTCCCAACACCCTCTCGAGGCTGGACATTTCTCCCATTTTACATTTAGGGGACGTGAGGCTCAGGGAGTCCGAAGAGCTTCACCACCCAGGCACACACCTGGCGAGAAGTGGAGGCGGTGAGGGGAGTTGGGTCAGTGACCTAGGCTCCTCCTGTGGGCCCCCTGACCTGGGCAGCAGGGCCCTTTGCCACCTTAGAGGGACCCATGGAGTGTCTAGGGCAGCGTATTCTGACTTTGTTGTCATCTAATCACCTGGGAACTTGCGGAGATATGAAATGCAGGTTCTAGTTCAGCAGGTTGAGGTGGGGCCTGGAATTATGCGTCTCTAACAAGGCCCCAAGACATGACCCTGCAGCTCCTGGGGTCATACTTTGTGGGGTTCTAGGGTCCAGCTGGGCAGTTCCAAGAGGCCAGATACTTTTATGGGTTAGGCCCTTGCCTTATTCCTAGGAATCCCGAGGTGTTTGATGACCAGGGGAGCCCTCTGGGGCCCTTTGGGCCATGCCTGTGGCCTGCAAGCACATCTGCCTCCAGCCTCAGGCAGCCTGTGTGGGCTTCAGGAAGGCTCACAGATGCCACCTGCTCTTCCAGCCTGGGGGTGCTGGGTCCCCAGAAACAATGAGTCCAGTTCTCTCACTCTTTCTGCATTGTGTTTTCCCACCCAATGCTGTGAACAAGGGACACCCAGGAAGCGTCAGCCTGGTGGGGACAGAGTCCACAGGCCGGCAAGTCAGAGAGCAGGCAGTCGCGGTGCTGTGAGTGCTATGCAGGTGTGGGCAGCGCCGGCCACTCCTGGAGGGACCTGGCTGACAGGAAGGAGCAGCCTGGGCAGAGACTGGGGACATTCAAGAGGGCCAGAGGTGCTGCCAGAACACTTGCACGTCCCCAGAGTCACAGGCTGACCATGCTGGCCCTCCCTAGCTTGAACTTGTAGGGCAGAGGGAAGGGTGGGGTGGGGTGGGGAGAGGTGGGAGCATGCACCAAGGGCCAGTGGGGCACTGGGGCCTGGCCTGCCCTCAGCAAGCACTATGGTGTTTCACTCTTGCAGCTCCCTCCCCCATGCACCTTATAGAGGAGAAACTGAGGCACAGAGAGGTGCCCCAGCTGGTGAGGTGGCAGGGCCAGAGCCATCTGATGATAGAAACTCAGCCCCCACCTTTCTGCAGCATCTTGAGGCCCCAAACTCCAGGCTCAGAGGGCCAACTAGGAAGCTGTTGGCACAGTTGGGATTGAAGGTCAGGCCTGGGTCACTGCTGCCAGAGGAGTAGCCATCTGATGAGGCAGCTTTGGGGACATACTGTGACCTGGGCCCCAAATAGGTGGCCTTTCTCCAGCCCCATCCACCAGTGGTCCCAGGCCTCTGGCCACTGGTGGCCAGCAGGTGGCTTTGCTGTTGTCTCCCTGCACAGCCTTGGGAAGCACGCTGTCTCCTAACTGGCCCTTAGCAGGGAACACTGAGGCTTCAGGTGAATTGGTGTTTGTGCCTGTCTGCTGAGCTGGACTGTCCCTCCTTGTAACCACTTGTGGACGACATGGCTGCAGAATTCTAGTCCACAGTCAGCCAAGGAGCTACAGGGGGAAGGGGAGCAGAGATCCAGGACAGCAGCCACCCTGCCCCAGCCCTCCTTGCTCCTTTCCCCGGGCCCAGGGCCTCACCTGAGCCTGCACCCCAGAAGGGTGGCTGAATGGATGGGTACCTGACGGGGGCATTATAGATCAGGAACAGTGCCCCTCAGGCTCCAGGCTAGCTCTGCTGCCAGGCACATGTGTTAGACCGACCACCGTGGGGAGGAGGCCCTTCCCCGAGAGGCCTCAGGGCTTCTCCTCTCATCTATGCACATGGGTGTCATTTTGGGAGAAATTGTTTTGTGAATACAATTAGAAAGGATTCCTCTCAGAGGTTTTGCCTAGAAAAAAAAAAAGAGGCTCTTGGTTGTGGGGGCTGCGGGATGGTTATCACGCTGCAAGAGTGCCTGTGGCCCTCACCCTGGCACCCTTGCTAATGGCAGTGGCAGTGGCAGCCGGTGTGTCTGTCCCCGGCCTGCCCACGGGGCTGCTCAGCTCCCCTTCCAGCTGGCGTGCACGGCCTTTCCAGCTGGCATTTCGAGTGCTCTCCCTTGGTGCTGCTGAGCACCGCGAATCCCCGAGGCGGTCATTTGTCAGATGGTCCCGATGCCTCCCGACATCCCGTCGGAGTCCCCTGCTGCTAAGACAGTCGTGTCAGACTGTCCCAGTGCCTGTCGTCCCACCTCCACGCAAGCAACCTGAATGCTTTGTAAACCGGGAGAAATCAGAGCACAGAATTCTCAATACAAACACTTGTTCTCCGCTTGTTCTTGCTCCAGAAGGCAGTGAACTTGCCCACTATGCGCAGCAGGGGCTTTGAGACAGAAGCCTTACATCCTGCTGAGGTAGGGGGAGCAGATCCTGGGGAGGTGACGCGACCTTCCCATATTTGCAGAATGCAGTGCCAGGCTCTGGTCTGGGGGCCGCAGACCCAGCAAGGAAGCTCTGCTGTCCAGAGATCTGGTCAGAGGGCAGACCCTGACCCCATGTAGAACCCACATGTTGGGACTGGGAAATGGTGTGATGAAAAGGAGAACATGATAGCAGAGTGGGGCGTGACAAGGAAGGGGCACTTCTAGCCAAGGTCCTTCTGAGGAGGAGACGCTCGCATGAAGATCTGGACTTCTGGAAGAAGGTTGTTCCAGGTCGAAGCGACGGCAGGTGCAGAGCCCTGGGGCAGGCTGTAAGCTCAAGTGTGCCAAGGACAGAAAGAAGATCTCTGTGGCTGGAACTTGGAGTGAAGAGGAAGAAATCCATGCTGACGAGGGCAGTCACATGGTGGGAAGCCGCTGGAGGGTTTGGGCAGGCGGGTGACAGGTCTGATTCATGGTTCAGAGATTCTGTTGGGCAGCCGTGTGGAGAATGGAGGACGAGGTCACACAGGTCGGCTTGCCCTGCTCGCAGCCTGGCATGCTCGATGGCACTGTCAGCAGATGGTACAGCGCAGTCTGGGAAGCCCCTGCAAGGTGGTGGGCCCCTGGGACCGGGCATGAACAGGCGTGGGCAGAGCTTCCACCATGTCATGGAGCTATCCTTGAGTGATGAGCGGGGCCCACACGGGTTGGCTGGGTGTTAGAACCCTGAGAGGGCTGGTGTGCTCCTGTAGATCCCAGGCTGTGCTGTCTCTGCAGCCTTGGAGGGTGGTGATGCCCTCACAGGATGGGTGGCAGTGCACAGTGGGGCAGCGATGCAGCGTGGGCACCCTGTGTTTGCCCCTCGCTAGCTGGATGGGGTGTGGCTGGGGCTGGCGGCCACTGGCTTACCCAGGGAATTCTCCTTACTTGACTGACCCTCTGCCAGGGGCTGGGCTGGCCCCCAAGGACTCAGGCCCAGGGTTGACCCTGCAGGGCTATAACAGAGGTGAGACAGCTACTCCTGGGTTAGCCCCCTCGGTGCACCCCTCACCCTGCAGCCGACTGACCTCCCGTCTCTCTCAGGGTCCCTTGCCCTCAGGCGTGGCTCCTGTCAGGCCTGGTCCTGGGACAATTGCTGTGTCCTCAGAGCCATCAGAGCACTTGTGCTGTGGCATTCGGTCTCATGGCCTTGCTTCCTTCCTGGGTGTCGATTCCAAGGTTGAGTTCATCTGTCTGGCTGTCTGCTGGCCCAGGGCCTGGCACTGGAGTTTAGACGTTCAGTGAAACTGGTGGACAGAGCAGGGAACCATGCCCTCCTCTAGGCATGTGGGGCCAGTCACTCTCCCTGGACTTCCGCCTGTCCTGGGAACACAGGCTTTGGGGAGGCTGGGGCCTCTTCCCGCTCACAAGCTGCCTTGGCCCTGGAGTGTGTGCTGAGTGCTGGCTGCGTGCGTGAGGTGTCTGGGACTTGCAGCACAAGGCTGAGTAGGAGTTGTGAAAATGCTCCTGATTTTAGAACAGTTTTTCATGGTGGGGTCTCGTGTCAACTTTAGAATTTTTTGTAGATGCTCTTTATCAGGTTGAGGACGTTCCTTTCCATATTCGTTAGTTGAGAGTTTTTTATGTTTACTCATGAATGGATGTTGAATTTTATCATATGTTTTTCTACATCATTTGATGTGATCATGTGTTTTTTCTTCTTTGGTCTGTTGATGTGGTAGATTACATTGAGTTTTGAATATTGTGCCAGCCTGCATTTCCAGGATAAATTTAACTTTTTTGTGGTGAGTTATACTTTTTATACATGGCTGGGTTAGACTTGCCGATAGTTTGTTGAGGATTTTTGTGTCTGTGTTCTTTAGGGATATTGGTCTATAGGTTTTTTTTTTTCTTTATTGAACTTTGTTTAGTTTTAGTATCAGGGTAATGCTGGCCTCATAAAATAAGTTTTATGAGGGAAGTATTGGGAAGTTGGGAAGTATTCCCTCCTCTTCTATTTTCTAAAAAAGATTGTGTAGAATTGGTGTCATTTCTTCCTTAAATGTTTAGTAGAGTTTTCTAGTAAAACCATCTGGGCCTGGAGTTTCTCTTTTGTAAGTTTTTAAATTACAAATTCAATTTCTTTAATAATGACAGTACTTTTTAGGCTCTCTATTCTATCTTGGGTGAGTTTTGGTAGTTTATGGTTTTTGAGGAAATATACATTTCGTCAACATTGTTGAATTTATGTGCATAGAGTTGTTTGTAGTTTTTCATTAACTTTTTAATGCCTAACAAGGTCTTCAGTGATAGCCTTTTAAAAAATTCCTGATATTCCTAACTTGCATTTTCTTTCTTTTTCTCATCTGTCAGTGTCACTAGAGATTTATCCATTTATTGATCTTTATAAAGAACCAGCTTTTGGTTTCATTGATTTTCTCTATGACTTTTCTGTATTCAGGTTCATTGATTTTTACTCTTACTGTTTCCTTTTTACTGCTTGCATTGGGTTTATTTTGCTTTTCTCTGTTTGAACAATTTTTAGCATTCCATTTTAATTTATTTATTGTGTTTGGCTGTATCTTTTTGTATAGAGTTTTTAGTGGTTGCTCTAGGGATCGCAGTAAGCACACTCAACTTTCACAGCCTGTTGGAGTCGGCATCTCCCCGCCTCAGGTTTTGTGAGCCCTTGGGTCGCGCAGCCCTCACCTCCGCCCCATGCTCTGGTTGTCTTTACACACCCACGTATGTCGTGTGTCGAAAACCGCACTGTTGAAAATCACAGTGCTGTAATTCCTCTTTATTTTAAAGAACTCGAGAAACTAGTGTATTTTTCCAGATAAATAATGTTTCTGTTGCTCTTCCTTTATTCCCAACGTTCGCAGTTTCTTTCTAGCGGCCTTTTCCTTCTGTCTGAAGAACTTCTTTTAGCAGCCGTCTTAGGGCAGGTAGGTCTGCTGGCAGTACACTCTTAGTCTTTCTTCATCTGAGAATGTCTTGAAGGATATTTTTGCTGGAAATAGAATTCTGGGTTGACAATTCTTTTCTTTCAGCATATTAACAATGTTTTTCCACTTCCTTTGACTCCATGGTTTTGATGACAAATCTGTAGTTCTCTGAATCATTTTCCCTCATAAGTAGCATACAATTTTTCTCTGACTGCTTTCACGATATTTCTGTCTGTAGTTTTCAGTAGTTTGATTATAATGTGTGTGGGAGTGTATTTCTTTGGATCTATCTCATTTGAGGTTTGCCAGTCTGTTGAATCTGTAGGTTTATGCCTTTCACAGAATTTGGGAAGTTTTCAGCCATTATTTATGCAAATATTTGTGCAGTAATGTACTCTTTCTCTTCTCCTTCGGGAACACGAATGTTAGATCTTTTAATATCTTCCCACAGGTCCCTAAGTCTCTTTTCATTAAAAAATATTTTTATGCTCTGGTTCAAATTGGATAATTTCTGCTGATCTGTCCTGACTGACTTATTCCTGTCATATCCATTCTGCTATTGAGCCTAGGCAGTGAGTTTTTAAAGTTTCTTTTACTATAGTTTTTGGTTCTAAAATTTCCATTTGGTTCTTTTTTTATATATATCTCCCTCTTCTTGCTGAGACTACTTTCCATAAGTTGCAAGAGTTTTTGCCATTACTTTATGCCATTACTTTTGCCATTACTTTATTTCTATAATAGATGCTTTAAGATTATTGTCAGATAATTCCAACATATGTACTCTCTCAGTCTTGATAGCCATCGATTATCTTTTCCCAATGGAGTTGAGATTTTCCTGGTTCCTTGTATGCCAAGTAATTTTAGACTGCATCCATGACATTTTGATATTATGCTAAGAGACTCTGGATCTTGTTTAAATGCTGAGTAGAAGGCTGATACTTTTGTTTCATCAGGTGATCAGCCCAACTAGGTTCAGGCTGCAAGTTCCAAGATGCTTAGGGATTGTGGTTTCAACGTCAGGTCCATTTCCAAAGCCTTTCCAGTGCCTTTCCCGTCAGTGCCATGTACGCACCTCCCGGTGGGAAGTCTGGGACCAAGGCATCGGTCCACCTCATGAGTCAGTCCCCAGAGCTTGCAATGTGTTATTTAGGGTCAGATCCACTCATGTACAGCGCACGCATGAGCCCACTTTCTGACATCAGTTTCTTGAGCTGTCTCTGCCATCTTCCACGCACTTTCCAGTTTCCTGAGGCTCCCTGTTAAGGTTCTCTGGCCAGAAATTTGGGGCTTTATTTACCTGTGCTGTTGCACACTTCCTGTGACTACAGTCCTGGGAAGGCAGAGAGAAGAAAAAGCAATGAGGTTTCATTCTACCTTTCTGGGGCCACAGCTCCTCCAGTTGGAGAGTCAGGCTCCCTTCCTCAGAGTTTTAGGTGACTGTGGGCTGGGGTGTGAGAGCACAGACAAAAGAAAGGAAATAGAGAAGAAAAACAGGGGATTCCCCACTGTCTGAACACTAGGAGATACTTTTCCTCTCCTTGAGCTGTCTGCACACAGTACCTACTTCTGGGGTTTGAGCTGCCTTGTATCTAGGCCAAGGGATACCGGAGAACAAAAAAAGTAGTAAACTCCCTGCCAGTTTGGTGGTACTTCAAATTCTGGTCTTCTTTCTCAATCTGTGTGTCCTTATTTGCTTTCCAGAATCCTCAGCTGGCTGCTCATGCATTTAGTTCATGTTGCACGGCTGCACTTAGCAGGAGACAAAAGAGGAGTGTACTCAGCATCTCACCTGGAACCAGACCTCCTCTTAGGGGACCTTCTGTGTGCTGGCCAGTTTATAGTGAGGGGAGGGACTTTTACCAGGAGAAACACAGGCATAGCGTAGATTCCACCTGAATAGGCATTTCATAGGGAGGGAGGCCCTTGCCTTCACACCTGTACCCAGCAATGCTTACAACATACCTGGAACAACTGAGAAGGGAATCAGGTTTTGTCAGCCCC
This sequence comes from Lepilemur ruficaudatus, assembly GCA_963574885.1. NCBI lineage: Eukaryota > Metazoa > Chordata > Mammalia > Primates > Lepilemuridae > Lepilemur > Lepilemur ruficaudatus. The sequence goes on along the minus strand of CAUYRT010035403.1, from coordinate 50,890 downwards.
TGCCTGAGACCCTCCAGGGGCTGTCTATTGCACAGAGGAGAAAATTCAAATCTCCTACCTGTAGCAGAAGAGGACCTACCCAATCTGTCCCCACCTACCTCTCTGACATGTGCATTCACATCTGCCAGCTGGGGCTGGATACAGATCTCGGGTACTACTGCCTAGTAGGGCCAACAGGAAGTAACCAAGCCAACAGGAAGGTAGAAGAGAATGCGGCAACTATGAAGACAATAGTTCAGGGTAATGTTGGGGGGCAGAGGGAGAAGAAAGGGGAGCTTCCTGGAGGAGGTGAAATTGGAGCCAAGGCCAAAATGACCAGACAGAGCTAGCCACTCAGAGATCTGGGGAAGTAGGTTCCAGGCAGAGGCAATAGCAAATGGACGGCCCAGAAGTGGAACAGACCTGCCATGAGGCCTTTGAGTAAAGGAAGCCGATATGATGGGAGTGTGGAGAGCAAAAGGGGTCCGTGGGAGGGGACATGTCAGTTTGGGGTACCAAGCCTGACCACCCCCTCTATTTTCATAAATGCAGAGGGGTGAGAGGCAGATATCCCAGCGCCTGCCCATGTGTAGGCCTTCAACTCACTCTGTGCTTCCCTTCCTGAAACCGGCCAGAGGTTGGCTGAAGGGCCTTGCTGGCTGGGGCTGATTTCCAGGTTCCCCGGCAGTAATGCCTAGAGCCTGGAGTCTCAGGGCTGCCTGGGAAGGGCGCCCACGGGCAAGGTGTGCAGGCCGACTGCCCTCCCTCCTCCCCCCTGCCCAGCGCCATGAGCAGGGGCATTCTGCACCCCCACTGGCTCCACCGACCCCTCGGACAGCCCTCGCTGGATGAGAGGACACTGCTGGGGGCTTCAGGGCAGATGGTGCAGGTGTCCTGCCTTAATTTGTGTGTTCTTTTCCCAGGGGGTAGGTTGTCTCCAAGTTCTGTATCAAAACCAGAATTCAGCAAACTCAGACCCAATGCACTAAAGCAGGAGAGGCTTGAAGCCTACTTTCCCCCTAGTTCCTTGGGCACTGCCCAGCGGGGGGAGATCTGTGCACAGCTTTGCTTCCCCATGGTGTCCATGGGCTGCAGTGTAGCACTCTGGGGACTCCCCCATGCCAGAGTGTGGGGGGATGGAGGGTAGAGCCCAGCTCTGGGGTGAGCAGACCTGGATTGGCCAGTCATTAGCTGTCTGATCCAGAAAGAGTCGAGTAGCATCTTGGAGCTTCAGTTTCCCAATCTGTACAGTGGGAGTAATAGTACTGAGCTCACTCACTCTGACTTCATCATCTTGTTTTTAATCCCTTGACAACTCTGTAAAGTAGGTAATCTTGTGTCATTTTATAAGTGAACAAACAGCAGTCTAAAAGTGACAGAGCCTAGAAGTGACAGAGTAGAGATTTGAGTGGAAAATCTGAGACAGGTCTCAGCTGGGCCCAGTTTTTCCCTCAGCCCAGGGGATTCAGAGATGGCACAGCCAGATTGGGCCTCTGAGCAATGCCCCCACTGTTTGGGCTTTCTTTCTGGGGGGAAGGGGCAGGGGCCGGTGAGGCCCCCAGAGCCTTGGCCCAGGTCACAGTGGGGAGTCCTTGCAGCAGGGACCAGTTTGCTATGCTTGTCCAGAGTGAGGAGCTGGGTCTTCACTGAGGCCAGGAGGGGCAGGCCCCCGGCTCCATCCCGGGAGGCCCGTGTCGGGGCCTGTGCTCAGTCCGTGGGGAGCACCCTACTGCCTCTGGCCCATGGGGCCTTTCTGACTTTTAACATCTTTCTTCTGGCTCTGTGCAGATGAAGGGTTTGCCAGGGCCAGAGCAATAATGCTTCATCTGTCTGCTGGCTTGCGTTCTCAGACTGTTTCTGAATTAAGTTTTGTGTATGTGGACTCTTAAATAATATCATTGTGTTTATTCGGATCTTGGCTTTAAAGTACATTTTTGAGCATGTACATCATTCTTCCTGAACCAGGGCCTCCTTCATAGAGGGATTTATCTTCAGTCTGAGAGATGCCTGCTACGCCTGCTGCACCAAAGCCCCTGTGCTTGGTGCTAGGGATGCAGAAGTGAAAGCGTCTGTCTTGTCCTCAGGTGGGACAGGGACGAAAGATCACACAAAATGTGTTGCCAAGGCCACATCAGTAGGTGCTGTAAGAAGAGGAGGGTGTTCTTTCTTTTCTTTAGTTTTCTGTTATTCATAATGAAACATGATTCACATTTACATAATTGACAATTAAAAATTATTTTTTGAACGTATAAGATATGTGTTCATTATCAACAAAAAAATTAAACACCGTAGAAAAGTATGAAGAAGAAAGCAAAAATCATGAAATCCCACCATTTCGAGATGGCCACTGTGGGAGACAGAACATTCTCCCCAGGAGTCATCTGGGTCCTAATCCCTAGAACTTGTGAGTATGTTATGTTAACATGGCAAGGAGGAACGAAGGTTACGAATGAACGTAAAGTTGCTAATTATTTAACTTTAAAATGAAGTAATCGTCCTGGATTATCCAGGAAAGTCACAATGTAATCACAAGGGTTCTTAAAAGTGGAAGAGGGAGGCAGAAGTTCAGACTGGGAGAGGGACTGGAAGATGCTGGCTGTGCAGACGGAGGAGGGGTCTCAGGCCATGCAGGGTGGGAGGCCTTTAGAAGCTGGAGAAGACACGGAAAGAGATTCTCCTTAGAGCCTCCAGAAGGAACGGATCCCTGCCCACACCTTGATTTTATCCCAATGAGACCCATTTTGGATTATGACCTCTAGAGCTGTAAGACAATAAATTTGTGTTGTTTTAAGCTACTAAGTTTGTACTAATTTGTTACAGCAGCAATAGAAACTAACAGTGGCCACTGACATTTTGGTGGTAATTTTTCCATCTCGTTACATGCATGTAATTTTTCATAAGTGGGATTTGTTATTCATAATATTTTTATTTTTTTATTATTAATTTTTTTTTTGAGACAGAGTCTCACTTTGTTGCCTGGGCTAGAGTGCTGTGGCATCAGCCTAGCTCATAGCAACCTCAAACTCCTGGGCTCAAGCGATCCTTCTGCCTCAGCCTCCCAAGTAGCTGGGACTATAGGCATGTACCACCATGCCTGGCTAACGTTTTCTATATATATTTTTAGTTGGCCAATTAATTTCTTTCTATTTATAGTAGAGATGGGGTCTCACTCTTGCTCAGGCTGGTCTGGAACTCCTGACCTTGAGCGATCCTCCTGCCTCGGCCTCCCAGAGTGCTAGGATTCCAGGTGTGAGCCACCGTGCCCAGCCTCATAATATTTTTATTATATTCTTTAAGCTTATTTTTGTTCTCTCTTCTGCCTTCTTGACTGGAATGCTCAGCTCATTTATTTTCAGTTTGGTCTACAGTTGTGACTCATTTAAGGCTCTGAGGTTGCTTCTGATGGTGGCTTTGGTCTCATCCCAAATTTTCCTATGTTGAATTCTCACTGTTATCATTTTAAAAAGTATTTATGATTTTGATCCCAGTAACCTAAGAGCTACTTGGGGGAAAGTTTACAAAACTTCCGAGTGGTTGGATTTTAGATTCTTAACCTTTGATGTTAATTCCTAGTATAACCCAAATGTTTTCAGACCATAACATCTGTGGGTTTAAATCAGATTTCAGCAGCATTTATATCCGAATTTCACCATTTCTGTCACACCCCACCCCTAACCTGCACAGACCTCTTTCCTGCAGGGACCTGCGTCTGCTTCCACCCCACCCCCTCAAACATCTCTGGGCTTCCCCAGGTTCTGTCTCAGTTCTGTGGAGCCCGTCCGCACCCTCCCGCCAAGTGTGCATGCTGGGCATCTGCCACCTCCCAGCCAGCATCTCAGGCTCTGCAGGTGTCTTAATCTGTTTAGGCTGCTATAACAAAATGTCACAGACTGGGTGGCTTATACACAGCCGATATTTATTTCTCACAGTTCTGGAGGCTGCAAGTTCAAGATCAAGGTGTTGGCAGATTCACTGTCTGGTGAAGGCCTGTTTTCTGATTTCATGGATGGTAACCTCTTCCTGTGTTCTCCCAGAGTGGAAGGGGCAAGTGAGTTCCCTCGGGCCTCTTTGATAAGGGCACTAATCCCATTCCTGGGGACTCCACCCCCCTGGCCTAATCACCTGCCAAAGGCCTCACTTCTTTACACCATCACCTTGGGGGTAAGGATTTCAATATATGAATTTTGGGGGGGGGACACAAACATTTAGATTATAGCAGCATTGGGAGCTTTCTACAGCTGCCAAATTCTGTCAGAATGGGAGAGCTGGTCTCCGTGGATACCTGGCAGAGGTGCCTGGCCAGGCACACCACCGTGAGTTCATGAGCACAGGGGAAGACCTGGGTGCTCCAAGTCTTGGGGAATTTCTGAAATTGCCCTTGTCTCCTGGTGTTTGCTCCGTTTTTGCAAATGTTTGATGGGCTTCTGGAGGGAGTGTGTGCTCTGGGTTATAGGGTCAGGGAAGTAGGAGGGTGCCTTTGCTACCATGGAAATCAGAGCAGAGCCAGAGAGAGGTTGAGGAGGAGGGTGTGGAGGTCCCTGTGGCCTTGGGGAGGAGGGACAGAGGCCATGGGTGCTGGCGAGTAGGAGAGGGGACACAGAGGTCAACCTGCTAATGAGGATATGAGGGCAGGGGAGCTCTCAATGGTACCTGGAGGGGGAGTAGAATCTTCTTGTTAGGATTGGAGAGGTCCAGGCATGTTGCTGGGCTGAGAGAAAGGACTCTAGAGGGGGGAGGCTGAGGACCCAGCACGGGGAGGCACAAGGGATACTCCTGGGGAGTCAGGCGTTGGGGTGGGGTGGGCTATCCTGCCTCAGAGGAGGAGGAGGTCCTTGTCCTCTGGGATTGCAGTAAAGGGGGTCTGGTGGCCTCTCTACCAGCGACTTCCTCAGCGGGAGGTAGGGAGGTGGCCTTACGTCCCAATGACGCAGGAGCCCAAGTCATGCCTGGAGAGTGAAGTGGAGGTGTTGAGGGAGGGTCCTTGCAGACATACAGGCTGAGAGTGTTGGCAGGGGCGTCCTCAAGAGTCAGGAGTGGCAGGCTCTGTGGAGGGGCTTCTAGCTGGACTACAAGGGCAGGGGAAGAGGCAAAGTGGGGACCCTCTAACTTCAGCCCTTGGTTCTTGGCACCGAGAAGCAGAGCTGGCAGTGGTCTTAGGTTGTGGCTTTGCCGGGCAGGTGGAGTGGGAGGCTGAGGTGCAGGGGCTCAGGGGCCAGGGCCACAGGGTAGGGAAGATTCAGGCCAGAGTCAGTGTTTGTGAATGTTCCCATGTGCTTGTAAAGAGTATTTGTTTGCCTTCAGTTATGAGTTGTCATGTCCACCCATAAATCAGCCCAGCTCGTTTCATTATTAAATGAATCTGTGCGCCTCTGCTTTGGTCTAGGAGACCTGTCAACTACTGGGAGTGGCCTGATGCCATTTCGCTTTGGCTTTGCTCTCGGGCTACCATCTCCTGTATGTCTAATAGTGGCAGATGCTGTGGTGCTTGGCTGGTACAACTTGGTGACTGTATTTCCACAATGTGTTGTCAGTAAAGCAGGAGCCTCCTCGAGCCACTTACCATTGGCTCTGGATTCTGTTTCTGTGTTAAAGACGCCCTGCTTTCTGTGGTGCATTTTTCTCTGCCTCTCTTTCAGCGTGTTTCAGGGATGTCTTTCAAACAGCATGCCTTTTGTTTTTTTAACTAAATCTGATTGATCTTTAACCATGAGGTGAAACCCATGGGCAGGTGTTGTTGGTGATGTGAGTGGCCCAGCTGCTGTAGTCTGGCCTGTGTCTTCGTGTCTTTATGTTTGATTATCTCCCACCCTTGGGGGGAGGCTGGGAGCTGTTTTACTCTGGCACCTGCCACTCTCTGACCCCTTTCTGACTGCTACCCTCCCCTTCCTGCCCCCCTTGCCTGGGCTGCCCCTCAGGACTTGCCCGCTGGGCGCACCTCCACTGGCCTCCTGGTCCTTCCTATCCAGCTCGATGTCACTGCCCCCACAGTGTACCCTCTCTGCCATGCTCTGTCTTCTGTGATGAATGGCTGGGCCCAGCTCCTTCCTTCTCCCTAACTTTCCTGCCGCCTCCAGCCTGGCTGCAGGGTTTACCCTTCCATCCCAGACTGCAGGTCTCAAGTGGTACTGTGTCCTGCTGCGGGTCCTCCTCTTGTCCTGCTCACCAGCCTTGAGGCCATTCCCCTCCACATGCACAGCAAGGCCCCACCTGTCCCTCGAGCTCCCATCTGCTCCCCGGTCCCATGATGGCCAGTGTCTCGGAGGCCCTGCCCAGCCCCACACCTGCTGCACTGCCACCTTGCATCACCCAAAGCCGCCGAGGTCCCCACTGACCACGGAGGGAGGTGTGGGATCCTATGGTTGTTCGTCTGCCCCAGAGCTCAGGCCTCCCTACTACCCCTGTGTCGCTGCTGCAGTGTCACCCAAGGCTGCACTGCTCCTAGATTTCCTCTCTTCCTCGTTCTCCTTCTCCTCGTTGCACTGCCTCCCAGAGTGACCTCAGCTGTCCTGAGTGTCTGCAGAGCACCTTGATGTCACAGATGGGCCCTTCCTTGAGATCCCGTCTTGTCTCTGCACATGTCTGCCTGCTGACTCGGTGTCTCAGGGATGGCAGCTCCTGCCACTCACCCTTCCATCCTTAGTCCCCAGTCAAAACAGAAATGAGACCTCAGTCCTGCCTCCAAGCCCTGAGCCTGGGAGAGAGCACCGGGCAGGGCTTCTGCTGCAGGTCTCGATGCTGGCCCCGCCCCAGCCACCTTGGGGCATGGGGCGTCCTTCCATACTTGCAGTCATGGCACACTCCTGGGCTCCCCACACACCCTGGGGTTGCTGTGGCTCTTGGAGCAAACCTGCAGTCCTGGTGGCCGCAGCCTGGCTGAGCTTGCCCTGGGTCCAACCAGACCTCCCCTCTGCGCCCCTCACGCCTGCCGGGCCCTTGTCTGCATCTTCTCCTCCTTCGGGGTCACTAAGGATTTACTTAACAGTTAATATTCCTTTTCCTCATATGTTGCTATCTAGGTTATGTTGTCTGCATCTTTTCTCTCCTGCAGTGACTTAGAAGAGACCCATCCTGTTTTTATCCTGCTAGCTATTACCTTTCAGTTTTTAACACCTCCCTAACATTAAGTTTCTCTAAGAATCACCATCAGAAACCAGAAACCACTGGTGGACCTGTCTGTTCAGGAGGATTGGAGCATTTCACCCCCTTGCTCCCTGCTCGCCACTCCCAACCACACACAGATGTGCCGATTTTACTGTGGCTAGAGTTTGGGCTTTCCATACTGGCTATCACTACTATTTCCTTTTTTTCCCTTCTTTGGGACAGGATCTCACTCTGTTGCCTAGGCTGGAGTGCAGTGGTGTCATCACAGCTCACTGCAGCGTAGGATTCCTGGGCTCAAGTGATCCTCCTGCCTCAGCCTCCTGAGTAGCTGGGACTAGCAACACACACTACCACACCTGGCTAATTAAAAAATGTTTTTTTGTGGAGACAGAATCTTTCTGTGCTGCCCAGGCTGGTCTCGAGCTCCTGTGATCCTCCTGCCTAGGCCTCCTGAAATGCTGGGATTACAGGCATGAGCCACTGTGCCCAGCTCACTATATTATTATTATTATTTTTTTTAAATAATAAGTATCTTCTATTTCAAGAGTTTTCTTTGATATCTGTATTGAGTTTCATAACTGTATCCAGGAAGATTTAGACTTAACTGGTCCCAGGTAGTTTTTGCTGCTGTTGCCTTTGGCCTCAGCCTTCCCTGTCTGTGTGATTTTCATTTGTATTCCCTCCCCAGTGGGCTAGAGGGCCTTCCTGGTGGTGGGACGAGGGAAGGTGACCTTCTCAGCTGTGCATGCCGTGGTCTGAGTGTTTGTGTACCCTGCACTTGTATGCCAGAGTCCTCACCCGAAGGTGATGATATGAGGAGGTAGGGCCTCCTCATGATCTTGGACTTCCCAGCCTCCAGAACCGTGAGAAATAAGTTTCTGTTGTTTGTAAGCCACCCAGTCTATGGTATTTTGTTATAGAAGCCTGTATAGATTAAGATAACATTCGATACCGTCAGTCCGTAAGAGGCCTGGGCAGGCCTGTGGGCCACATGCTATGTGGCTGAGTGGGACCCTCCATCTCCCGGACCACAGCCCAGAAAGCTATTTCCTCCTGGATGGGGGGTCCTGGGTTGGAGGATCCTTCTCTCCTCATCGGGCAGATGAGGAGAGAAGTCTCTGCTCCAGACCCTTCCAAGGTCTTTGCCCGTCTCCACTCCCAGTGCAGACCCGTCTAGTTGTTTCTGTGGCAGTGGGAAGGCCTGTTAGGGTGAGTGTGTAGAGGGCAGCCTAGGTGGGCTGCTCCTAAATCCTTCAGAGCCTCCAACCCACCCTGCCCCAACTCCTGCAGCAGGAGGGGCTCGTGTGTCTTGCTCAGAGTGTTCTGGGCCAGTCTGGGATTCCTTTTGCCCCGAGTCTGTCATGGTTGCAGGGAGAGGCTCACTCAAGTGCTTCAGGTTGGAAATCAGGCTGGAGTGTGGAAGTCCCATCCCAAACCCCAGAGATGGGACCAGTACCCAGGCCATGACGGTGAGGACTGCCTGGTAGGGCCACATGGGTACCTTGGGTCAGTCAGTGCTGGGGTCACAGGGGCCCAGCTGAAGGGATTTGCTGAAGGCATGAGCCATAGTGCTGCAGCCAGGGTGAGGGACCCACAGTGGTGGGGGAACTTGGGCACTACCAACAGTGGGAGCCCTGATCACCCCCCAGGCCTGCCAGGACATGCAGAGAGAGAACCTGCCTTCTGTCCTCAGCTGCCAATTTCCTGTTGGTACCTCCCTGTACCAGGAGAGCCCAGGGGAGCTGGTTTCTGGTGTCAGCCCCCAGGGGTGTAGGGCAGGAGGTGAATGTGGAGGGGTGGCCAGCAGACAGTCCCCCACCCAGAATGTCAGCTTGTAAGGAGGAGAGGTGTGGGCCATGTTCTTTGTGTCTTTTCAAAGCCAGGTTTCCTTTCCAATCCAGAACCTATTTGGTTAGCACTTGTAAGTGCCCGCTTGGTGTGGGTCATTGTCATGGTCTGAGGACAGACAGACTCAGCAACCTCCAGTAGGGTGCTTGAGGCAGAAACAATGAGCCATACAGACGGTGGAAACCATACAAGTCCCCCAGGCCCTGCTCATCTGGAAGCAGTAGCTATGGGCGGACAGAAAAGATCACAATCCCGATGTCCACACATAGGCTTCCTTTGTTTCTTTCTTTAGATGGCCTTAGTGGTTCTAGGTACTCAGCGTGGGAAGGTTATCATATTGAGTGTATACAAAACCCATGTCTACTTGAGACTTGATGGGAGATTTGAAGGATTTTCAGGGATAACTTTGACATTTCCTGCAAGCCCCTTTCCACTCCACCAGCAGGAAGCTCCTTCGATAGCAGGGACTCCTTGGAAGCTGGGTGCACTGTGATGAGGCCACCTGAAGATGTGGGTGTGGCCCTGAAGGGCTGCTGCAGACGGGGACATGGCTGGAGCCCTTATGCTCCCCTGTCTGTGGGTGCAGGGTCTCAGGGCCGCCATTTCTGACACGAACGGGTTGCCCCTGATGTCATACTGGGGTGGGAGGTGATATCTGCTGGGGTGCTTGGCATTTCTGGGTCAGATTAGCCCCAGCATCCCTAGGGGTGTGTCTTCTGGGGCAGCCCTAGTGGAGCTTCCAGCCACGCACACATCTGCCCTGCTCACGAGATTGAGCTGCCAAGGGAAGCACATTCATTGCACGTGATTGGCTGGCTGGACGTGTTTCTGGGCTGTAAGCTCTGACTACAGGCAACATCCCTTTTATCAGCGCCGCCCACCTGCTTCCCAGTCACGGCGCTGAGTGTTTGGGATGCACCAACACCTAAAAAAAACAAAGACCATCCCAGGAATGCCGATTCCAGTGCTTGACCCGGGCTGGGATCTGCCAGTCCACTGGCATGTCCTGGGCCGTGGCAGTGGGAAGCTGATGTTCCACACTCGTCCTGGGCTATGGTCTGTCCAGGGTGATGGGAAGGCAATGCTCCCAATCTGTCTGAATTCATGGCCCCCATTCACTGCAGTTAAGAGGGAAAATACTCTTCACGTTGAGACATCAGTTTTTGCTTCAAGTCTAATTTCTGATCCATAAACAAAGCCTACAAGAATGGGAGTCTTCTCATGTGTGAATTGGCTAATTAATTCGACTGACTTAGAGGATCACACAGTGCCTCAGTCTCTTTGTGGAGTTTAGCACTTTTTAGGGAAGTGCAAGTCTGTTGGGACAGCAATGCAACGACGTGCCCCTCATTTGGAGAGAGCAGAGCAAAGTGAGGCCAGACTGTCCCCCTGCCCACAGGGAGGGGCAGCCCCGAGTTAGCACTTACACGGGGTGCTGTGAGTCAGAGGCCAGGGCCCAGCACCAGGGTGAGGTCATGGTGCCTGGGCTGCAGGAAAGACGGTTCCCACTCCCCGGGGAGGATGTCACAGGCCCAGGGAACCTGCCAGCGTAGCTCCTGACAATGTCTAGGAAGACAGGAGGGCTTCTCTTTCCATGGTAAAATGGCTGTGACTTACGCAGAAGGGAATTAAAGGCATGCTAATGGGCTGGGGATGGAGGCTTGGAAATGGGGTGTCTTGGAGGGCCCCACCCAGAACCCCAGGAAGCTGCCTGGACAGGGGTCTGTGCTCCAGGGTGGAGCTGGGCCTTGGGTCGGCTCCATGCACATTGTGCTCTGCCAGATGCACGTTGCAGGGAAAGTGTGTCACCTTGGGCTGGCTGACCCACCTCACCCTACCTTGCCCCTTATTAACAGTCCTTCTGGACTGTTCCCAGAGGCATGGCAGTCCCTAGGGTGTGCAGGGGCCCTGGGCATATATTTTTTTTTACAGGGCTCCTCTGTATATAGACAGTTTGATTAAAAAACGTATAACAAGATTCATGAGCCCACATGGGGTATAGTGAGGTGTATCAGTGAAGATTTAGAAGAGTAGGGAGAGAGGTGCTAACACATTTCTCTACTGTCCCATCAGTGCATGTTAGTGTTCAGGTCCAGGAACCAATTCTTCGTGTTCTTTATCGTCGAGTGTGCTGTTCCCAGGTAATTTCATATTTATATCCCCCATAGCGGGGGAAAAAGCAGCCATGCTGTCATCACCCAAAATATATGGCTCTTTGGAACCTGTTTGTATGGAGACACTGTAGATCTTCTTGCCCCATGTTTCTAACCCCATGTACTCAGCGCTCCATAGGGTATTTCTCCCCACCGGATTTCATCCCTCGGCTCCGTGACAGGTGTCCATGGCCCCTGTGAGGCTGTGTCTGTGCTTCCTCACTGGGCACCACCAATGCAGATTTTGCCCAGTGTATGCAGGAAAATGTGAGCCATTGCCTATTGTCTGGTCATGTTAAATTTACTGTTTGGAACTTTATAGTGTGAGGGAAGAAGCACCTGTCTTGCAGTCACCTCTTCCTTGCAGTCCTTAGGCTGTTACTCCGCACAACCAGAATTCGACCTTGTCAGTGTGGAGTGCACCCCTGCCTTCCGCAAGCTGCCATCAGCAGCAGAGGGAGAAGAGGTCTGCAGCAGTCCATGCATCAGCGGACCAGCCTGGGAGAGCGATGCCCAGCATCACTGAGAGACAGGGGAGGCACAGGGAAGGGTCGTGGCATTATAGAGCAACAGCTCTGCTCTGAAAGCCCTCCTGGCACAGGGGTGCAGTGAGCCCTGGAGGACTGCCCTGAAATGGCACAGAACCTTTGAGGTTGTGGGGCCACCATCCTGGGCACTGTAGCTGAGGGTGGCACCAGAGTTGGAGTGGGGATGGACAGGAGCCAGTGCTCAAGGCTTGGCAGCGGGAGCCTTGGGCCCTGAACTCATTCTGTGATGTGAGTGAGAGTCACCAAAACTTGCATGTCGACACCTTTCTGGTGGCTCCATCCCACTCACATCTGTGCAGGAAGTACCCCCTGGCCATCAGGGACAGTTTGCTTATCAAGCCACTTGCCTGGGACCCTGCGACAGCCTCATAGGCTCAAGTCTTAGAGCTTCTGCAGGGTAGATGGTTGGGGAGTGCCCCAAAGGGAGCAGCAGGGCCCACAGAGATGGCTCAGTTGTGGACCCTCCGCCCAAGAGCACTGTTTGGCTACACTCTTTTCCATGTTTTTGCAACTTGTCAGGCTTGCTTCCTTCTCAGGGCCTTAGCACTTGCTGCTCCATCCCTGGAACTCTCCACCTCCTGCAGTGCCCACTCCCTGAATGCCAGGGATGCAGCAGCAAAGCCAGGCACCTTGTTCCAGGGAATGGCAGTCGTTGTGATGAATGGACAGGCCAGAGGGCACCAAGAGTGGCCTGGGGTGGTTTTATTTTTATATGCTTAAACTTATTATTTTGAGATGACTTTTAGATCTATGCTATTTTGCAAAAATAGCAAAAAATGATGTTAATGTTAATATCTTACTCACCATAGAACAAGGATTGAAACCAGGGGGTTTTAGCATTGACACTGTATTACAGCACTATATTGCTTAGTGTCTTAGTCTGTTTTGTGTTGCTATCACAGAATACCTGAGACTGGGTAATCTGTAAAGAAGAGAGGTTTATTTAGCTCACGGTTCTGCAGGCTGGGAAGTTCAAGGGCATGTCCCTGGCTTCTGGCGAGGGCTTTCCTGCTGCATTGTGACTTGGTAGAGAAAGTCAAAGGGGAAGCAGACACGTGCAAAGAGAGAAACCCAGGGGCGTCCTGGCTTTATAGTGACCCCATCTCTGGGGAACGAATCCAGTCTCACTGGAGTGATTACTCACTCACTGTTATGAGAATGGCATCAAGCAATTCATGAGGGATCCATTCCCATGATTCAAACCCCTCCCACTGGGCCCCGCTCACACCACCACCACACTGGGACTACATTTCAATGTGAGTTTTGGTGGGAATGAACAAACCGAGTCCAAACCATAGCATATAGTCTGCAGACTTCACTGGATTTTTCTGGTTTCCCGATTCACATCAGGTGTTTGGTTCAGGATCTCACTCAGGGTCCCACGTGGCATTTATTAGTTGCGACCCTTTTGTTTCCTGCCCTCTGAGGTTTCATGACCTACACATTTTTGAAGAGGACTTGTCAGCCACTTTGTAGCCTGTGCCTCCACGTGGGTTTTTCTGGTGTGTCTTCATGTTGGGTCAAGTTTATACATTTTTGGCAGGATTATCACGAACGTGTCGTGCTCTCTGCATTGGGATTATCACCTCAGATGGCAAACTGTCTCGTACCGTCAGTGATGACATTCTTCACTGGGTTAAGGTGTTGTCTGCTGGGATTCTCCCTTACAAAGTTATGATATTTTCCCTTTATAATTAATAAATCTCTCATAGGGAGATAACTTTGAGATGATGCAAACATTCTGTTCCTAATTACACTTTTGCCCACAATTTTAGCATGCACAGATGATTCTTTTCTGCAACAGTCCTTACAGTGGTGCTGCTGATAGGGTTTATTAGGGTGATTTTCTATCTCATAATTTCTTCTACATTTATTAATTGAATTCCACTGTGATGAAGAGCTGCCCTTCCTCCCACATTTATTTATTATTTGGCTATATTTATACCAGTACAGACTCATGTATATTTATTTTATTTTGTGGATTATACCATTACTATCGTTATTTATTATTTTGTTCAAATTACCCCAACTTTGGCCATTGATGGCACCTTAGAGTTGGATCCTCTGGCCTTCTACCTTGCTCGGGGTGAAGGTTTACATGGGGTGGTGGGGCAAACCGTTTCTGCCCAGGGAACACAGGAGTGAGCAGAGCCCTGAAGGAGGGGAGTAGTCCTGTGGCAATAAGAGCTCACTTGTGGCCACAGCCTGCTTTGGGGATGGCCTGGTGCCATGGTGTGCCCCTGGCCTAGAACTGCCACCCACTTCCCTGCCTGCTTTCCAGTGGAGGCCCTGAGAGCCCAGGCATGGCACTGCCGGTGGGTGGAGCTGTGTTGTGTGTACGGCTGCCATGATGAGCCGTGGGTGGGGGTTTGGAGCAGGCAGGGGTAACAGACATATGCCTGATGTCACCTTTCATACCCTGGGACTCACACTGTTTCCCACTGTGACATTTGGTGGCCAGGTCCCCTATGAAGAGCAGGATCCACGGGGCAGCCCATCCCATGCACTCAGTCCCCTGAATCTGCAGCGGTGACAGTGGTGCACCTGAGCCTGCCTGTGTTCTGGCTACAGCATCTTTGGTCATTGCTGGCCTGGCTGCTCAGGCTCCTCGACTGGGCTCCAACCACCCACAGAGGGGCCTAGGGTCATGCGGGCTGCTGTCCTAGCTTTGGAATGAATAAGCATCCCAATGTCACTAGTGGGGGCTCGCCAGTGCTGGGGCCCTGCCCCTGATCAACAGTGGATGAGTAAGGACATGGGCCAGGTCTGGAGGCCCATGGAGCAGCCTGGCTGTGGCCCAGGCAACCTGGCCCTCAGAGCCTCGTCTTTTCCATAAATAAACTAGACAAGACCCTTTGTCAGCTGGTGTGGCCTGATTTTTGTTTTGGGAAATCTGGACAGAAGGGGTGGCAGACAGCCTCGGGCCCCGCAGGGCTGCCGCCCAGGAGTGGCAGTTGGATAGGCGGGCAGAGGACAGTCGGCGGTCAGCCTGCCCCGGATACCATGATGGGCCCCAGAGACAGAGCAGGAAAAGAAGCCCGATTTGAAGGAAGCCAAACTCAGGCAGTGTGCCAGGCTACGTGCATGTGAGGCCCTAGATGCCCGGAGAGGGCCTTAGGGCCCAGGGCCCAGGGCGGGGACAGCCCTTGGTGGAAAGTGAAAGCGGAGAGCTAAGAAAGCTTCCACACCTGAGCAGCCCAGCACCGAGGGCAAGGAGGGCACCCCCTCTGAGCCTCACCATCACTCTCAGGCCTGCGCTTCCCGGTCAGGGTGGTGTGTCCACCCTGCTCCTGAGGGGCGCATCGCCAGGCAGTGTGTCTTCCCCACACCACCCTGATCCAGGCCAGCAACCCTTGTCCTGCTGTGGCTCTGACTCCCTGCCCATGTCATCGTCCCCACCCTGACCAGACATGCCTGAGGGAATTCTAGTTGAGGGTGAGCCTACCGGTTCCCTGCAGACATGCCTGAGGGAATTCTAATTGAGGGTGAGCCTACCGGTTCCCTGCCACCAAACCCACCTTCATCCTCCAACCAGGCAGGCTTTGGTGAGCACGCCTCCCCCCGGCCATCTGGACTCTCCTGTAGGAGCAGACCACATGGGAAGGAGTGGGACCCTGCCTCCTGGGTTGCCAGGACTGGGGGCTTCCTCTCTGGCTGTGCTGCCCTGGAAAAGGTGCTGAATCCTGTTTAGAACATGCCACACATCTAGGGCTATGTACCCTGTCTTCCAGCACCTACCTAGACTCAGCCTTGGGATAACCCAGAAAATTGTGGGGTGCAGGGGGCATGTGGGGAGCCCTCGCCAGCATCTGGAGGCGGAGCCACCCTCTCTACAGGGATGGAGGATGCCAGCCTGCAGCTGGCCCAGGCATGAGCTCTGGAGACAGTGAAGCTCCCCTGTTTAGAAGGGGCAGCTGGGTGGGTCCTGGCGCCTGCCTGCCACCACTGGCCGTGCAGCCTTCTCATCTCCCTGTGCCTGCACTCACTGCTCTGTGTCCTGAGGTGAGAATGCCTGGTTCAGAAGGGAGGGCAAGACAGGCATCCCAATGGCTAGCCCAGGGCAGGCTCTGACTTCCCTGGAGTGGCAGTGCTCCTGCATGCCTGGTTTCTGACCCACTGGGGAGTGATTCCTGCAGTGACCTGCCTAGGGGATGCCTCTCTCCTTCCTGCCTGTGCGGAGGTGTGCTCCCGAGCAGCAGCCCTGCCCAACTCTGGCCGCACAGTGCCCAGCACCCTTGCTGGCAGCCAGCTCTGTATGGCGTTGGACATGGAGGCTGCTATGGGCTGAGTGGGGTTCCCTTGGCCCCCAGATTCCTGTGTTGAAGTCCTAACCCCCTGGATTTGGAGATAGGGTCTTTAAAGAGAATTAAGTTAAAATGAGGTCACTAATCTAATATGACTCCACACCCTTCTAAGAAGAGGCTATTAGGACACAAGCATGCACAGACCATGAAAGACCATGTGAGGACACGTGGAGAAGATGCCACTGACAAGCCAAGGATCAAGGCTTCAGTAGGAAACAGCCCTGCCGACATCTTGATCTCGGACTTCTGGCCTCCAGGGCTGTGAGAGCATACATACTGTTGTTTAAGCGGCCCAGTCTATATGGTACTTTGTTATGGTGGCCCCAGCACCTAATGCAGAGGCACTGGCACTGGCCTCTCGTGGGAGAAGGTGTTGGCAGCTGCCCCTTGGAGCTTTCATCAGGCAGACATGGGTGAGCCTACAGTGGATGCTGAGGGCCTTTGGTCCTGGAGCAGGGCCTTGCAGGCTTTGGTTGCTGGCCAGGGTGAGTCCCCTGGAGAGTCCAGGATGGTGTGGGTGGCAACATCTGCAGCCTTTGCCACCAGTGACATTGGTTTGGGGAGTATTTAGCCCCCTCATAATCTTCCTTAGTCCACCAAATAACATACGTCTAGGGAAAGAGCAAACATCGGCACTCAGAGACAAGAGCCCTGCCATTCCAGCCCTCTGGCCAGACTGGGCGTGCTCTCTCTGGACAGGAGTGGGTGGTGGTGCTCAGACATGCTATCCTGCGGGGTGGTCGGAGGAGAGGGGGAGGGGTGTGTGGAGGCCTCTGAGGGGCAGGGGGGCTGGATTCCAGCTGGTGGGGGCTGCCCCAGGGCCTGGTGCTGGCCCAAGGAACAAGGACCTTGGACCTTATTCCGAGAGCTGTCTTCCACCTATCTCAAGGCCATAGCTGAGCTGGTGAGATGTGGGATTTTGATAAGATTCAATACCTTTGAAAAAAGTACTGAAGGATTCACTTTTCAAAAAGCGAAAAATTTCATTTTTTGATAGTTTGGCAAGTGTTCCTACAGCAAGAGTCATTTTTCTTTTTTAGTGGAGAGTGCCCTGTTATTTATGTGAATGTTAATTTGTGACTGGGGACATTCCCGGACATGGTCTTCATGCTGAGCAAGACCTGGGAAATGTCAGCGGAGCATCTGGCAGGGACGAATGTCAGTTCTTGTGATGGATGGGCAGGCCTGCTGTGGTCCCAGGATCTGGATCTGACCTGCTGACCCCTGTGTCTGGCGAGGGCTGGCAGGCCGGCTCTGTTTCTTGGAGTCTTCCTGGCTTTGGTATGCTCAGGGGCTGTTGAGATGGGGGAGCTGGCTGCAAAAGACTGAGTGGGGGGCATTTTGGACTTTCACAGGTCCCGTGGGAGCCTCTCTAGTGTCGCTTGATTTAGTAGGAAGGCCGACTGGCTGGCACCCCAAACCTTAACACTGCTAACGTTTCGTTACACGTTTCCAAACAACTCTCATGTCTTAATAATAATGATAATGACAACAGGCTAATTAATTAGGTGCTATGCTGAGTGCTCTATAGACAATATCTCATTTAACCCTCACATCAACTGTATAAATCCTATTATTATTATCATTTTACATCAAAAACACTGAGGCTCAGAGAGTCCACACAGTTAGCCAGCAGGGAAGTAAGCAATTGTTTATTTTTATTTTTATTTCAGCATATTACGGGGGTACTAATGTTTAGGTTACATATATTGCCTTTGTCCCACCCAAGTCAGAACTTCAAGTGTGTCCATCCCCCAGACGGTACACACTGCATTCACTGGGTGTGAATATACCCATCCCCTCCCCATCCTTGGAAGAAAGCATCTGAATTGAAGCAGAGTGCCTGGAGGCCACAGTCTCAGTTGTGAGGCTGTGCTGAATCTCGGCACAGAGATACAAATGGTTTCACAGAAGGGGACCGTGCTGGCACTAGGCCTTCCTTCTTCAATCACCAATAGATCATGGATATATTTGTTCCTTAAATGGTCAAAAATCTGTAAAACCCTTTTGGCCTGTCATAAATTTGTAAACTCTGTAAAGTTTTTTGAAGGGCATAGAGTTTTTGTTTTTGTTTTTGTTTTTTCTTTTTATTGCAGCATATTATGGGGGTACAAATGTTAAGGTTACATACATTGCCCTTGCCTCCCTCCCCAGGCATAGAGTTTTTGAAATAATCTGACCATTTAAATTTATTCTTATAACATATATTTGTTCTTACTTCTATCATCTAATGTATGTTTTCTGTTTTTCTGGGGGGTTTGGTGCTGTTTTTCTCGTGTAGTATATTTTATATATGGTCTAGCTTCAGTAATTTGGAAGGTATATATTAGTTTTACTAGTTGTGGCTTCTCTCATGTTGAGTAGTATTCTTAACCTTAGACTTAGAGATTTAGAAACTGACTTTAGAAATTCATCAGTAATTGTTGATCCCTCTATGGAAGATTAGGAGATCAATGCAATTAAACTATTCCTTCCTTCCTTTTTCTACTCTTTCTTTGATTTTTGTGAGTTTGGCAATTTTTGCCTCCACTTATTAAAATCAGATTATGAATTATGAAAAATGACCTCTGGTTTGTAATCTTAATTATCCCTGCGGAATAGATGCAGAAGTCAATTCTGGTATCTCAACCTGTAATTTCCCTGTTTGTGGTGTCTTGATTTTAAAATCCAGTCCATGCTGCATAAATGGCAGGTGAGGAATGATGGAGAGAGAGGCAAAGCAGCGCCGTGGCAGGATGCCCTGAGCACGTTCTCTGGCAGCCCCTCTATGCGCCCCGTTCCCTGGGGCCCAGCATTGCTCAGGGTGTGGCACACGTGTTTCGTTGGCAAAGTCAGGGCTCCTGTTTCAAGCTGGTTCTAAGGCAGTGTCTCTCTCTAGGCCAGTGGTTCCTAAGGGTTGGCCTAGGAGCGGAACTAATGAGTACCAGACAGGGTATTAGAAAGTACTGAATCCTATCAAAATCCCAACTGACTTCTTGGCAGAAATTAACAAGCTGATCCTAAAATTCATACAGAAATACAAGGGGCCAGAATAGCCAAAACAATATTGTAAAAGAACAAAGTTGAAGGACCCGCACTTTCTCATTTTAAAACTTACTACAAAGTGGGAGTTAATCAAGACTGTGGTACTAGAAGAAAGACATACAGATCTGTCTCTCTGCTATACAGATACAAATCACTGGACTAGAACTTGAGAGTTCAGAAATAAATCCTCATGTAGATTTTTGACAAGGGTGCCAAGATAATTCAACAGGGGAAAGAGTAGTCTTTTCAACAAATAGTGTTGGTACAGCTGGATATTTGTATGTGAAAAAATGAAGTTAGACTCCTTCCTCACCTCATATACAAAAACTAACTCAAATGGATGGATCATAGATCTAAATGTAAGAGCTAAAACTGTATAGCTCTTCAAAAAATGTAAGAGTAGTCTGTTACTTTGGGTTGGCAAAGTCTTAGATATGACACTAGAAGCACAAGTGACAAAAGAAAAAATCCTAGACGTCAAGAAAGTCCCTCATGACATCAATGGACACTATCAAGAACGTGAAAAGGCAACCCACAGAATGAGAGAAATCCTTTCCAAATCATGTATCTAATAAGGGACTTGTATCTAGAATATATAAAGAGCTCTTACAAATCAATAAAAGAAAATACCATTAAAAATGGGCAAAGTATTTGAATAGACATTTCTCCAAAGAAGCTAAACAAATGGCCAATAAGCACATGGAAAGATGCTCAGAATCATTATCCATCAGGGACATGCAAACCAAACATAATGCTCTGCTTCAGATGTGCTAGGATGGCTAGAATCAAAAAGCCAGAAAATACCAGATAACGGTGAGGATAAGGAGAAACTGCAACCCCAGATGCTGCTGGTGGGAGTGTAAAATGGTGCAGCCGCTGTGGAAAACAGTCTGGCACAGATGATATAACCCAGCAATTCCACTTCTAGAGAGATGACAACATCTGTCCACACAAAACTTGTGCACAAATGTTCATAGCAGCATTATTCATAGGAGGAAACCACCCGGTATCTATCAATTAGCAAATGGATAAATAAAAGTGGTATATACATATGATGAGATATTATTTGGCAATAAAAAAGGAATGACACACTGCTATACGCTACAGCATGGATGAACCTTGAAAACAGACTAAGTGAATGAAGCCAGTCACGAAATACCACATAGTATACGATCCCATTTACGTGAAATATCCAGAACAGGCAAGGCCATAGAAACGAATGTAGATTAGTGGTTGCTCAGGGCTGGTTGGTGGGGGAGGGGAGGGGTGGGGAAACATGGGGAGTGACTGCTAATGTGTACGGGGTTTCTTTTTAGGGTGATGAAAATATTCTTCAATTGACCGTGGTAACGGTTGAATTGTATACTTTAAATGCGTGAAACATGTGGTATGTGAATTACAGCTTCATAAAGCTGTTATATATTTAAGAAGCATTCAACCTTATAATGAAAAAAATTATTCCCTTTTCAATTGTGTTTTACACTTTCTGATTAAGTCAATTGAGTCTCAGTTTGGTACTGACAGATCTTTAACACCTCTCTAAGTGTTAGAGAGGTGCCTCTCTAAGTGCCTCCCCAGCTCTCTGCTCTAGCTAGAGGGAAAGGTGGGCAGTGGGCACTGAGGCGCAAAGGAAGCCCAAGCATGGCGGGGAAAGACCTGGGGTGTGCCTGGGACAGGGGGCTGCCAGCACCTCGTGGACAGCCGTGGGCACCAGGAGACGTCTTTGGCCTGTATTTTGTAGGAGTGGGTTTCTGGTCCTCGGTTTGTTTTGGTTCTTTTTCCTGGGCTTCTCCTTGGTCCTATGAGCATTGTAGAAGGAAAAACAGTACCCAGTTCACAGGGCACCTGGCCCAGCTCCTCACT
This sequence comes from Lepilemur ruficaudatus, assembly GCA_963574885.1. Lineage (NCBI taxonomy): Eukaryota > Metazoa > Chordata > Mammalia > Primates > Lepilemuridae > Lepilemur > Lepilemur ruficaudatus. The sequence continues at coordinate 30,070 of CAUYRT010035403.1, read as the reverse complement.
TTGCAGAAGAGGGACCTGGGGGCTGCAGATGGAACAGGAGTGGCTCATGACCAGAATTCGAAACCAGGTCCCCTGGCTCTGTGTCCCTGCCTGCCTCTCCCTCCACCCTGCCCTTCCAGGTAGGGCCCAGCTTTCCTTAACACCTGCTGGCACTGGACTCTGCGCTGGGGCCTTGTGACTGTCAGAGCTCCTTGGTCATGAGCCTCAGAAACAGGCTCTGGCCAGCTTAGGCCAAAAGAAGGAGTCTTTGCAGTAAAGGAGCTATAGGGCCTGAAACCATGTCCAGAGAGGGCTAGGGCTGATGGACAAGTCGTGAGGGTTCTCAGTGGTGCTCAGGGACAACCCCCACACAAGAGAACCCTGGAAGGCCCAGCTTTGGCCACAGCTCCCCTCCACCCTGGGAGGACACAGCCTGGATGGGGGTGGCTCCCCAAGAGGAAGGAGGGGAATGGCTGGTACTTGGCAAGGACCCCACACATCCACCTCAAATGCAAGAGAGTAGGGAGGCAAGGGTTCTGCTACGAGGACAGCCCATGGACCCTGCAGAAGTAGGTGCCCTGGAAGGCAGAGAGCAGGAGCTGACAGAAATTCAGCAGAGAGGACAAATGTCTCCTGACCCCATGGACTGCCCTTGACCGCTGATATCCCTTCTGGAAAAGTGGAGAATCAATACGCAAAAGCATCCTCTGGGATGCTGAACTGTGCAGCAGCCCACCCTGGTTTGGGCAGAATGGCTCAGACCCCGATGCACCCTCAGACCCCGATGCACCCCATGACTATTCAGTGGTGAGGCCTCCCAGGGCTGCCGCAGGCTTCCCCAGCAGCTGGGAGGGGCATGCGTGCCCACGCAGGCTCTGTCAGGGGATGCCCTGGGAGTTGCAGATGCCATCATTAGACCAGGCTCATGTTGCTGTGGGGGAAGTGGGGTGGCCACTGCCCCACTGCCCAGCTGAATCTCATGGGTTCATGACCAAAAGGGGGAAGGGGAGAAAGGGTCTCTCAGAGTCAGAATAGTTTTAGGAGAGGATATCTTACTAGTTGGGGGATGCCTACGGCAAGCATGTGTGGCGCGTGCGCACGTGTGCTTTAGAGCAGGTTGAGTTTGGGGGCAATGGGGAGCTGGTGCAGGTGCGTGCTGCCTTGTCCTTTGTTGAAGCCTGGATCCCTCTGTGTTTGGAACAGCTTCTCTTTTCCTTTCTATTCTTGATTATCACCCCTGCAACCTTGACAAACACCTGACAGTCTTTGTGCCGGAGATTGCAAAAATGTCAAGGTTGAGTGACAGATCTGGTCCTCGTCACACACACGCGGGAGCCTGCTGGTGTGCTGCAGCCGGTGGCTTCCACGGCAGGAGCCAGTGAGGAGGGGCAAACAGGTCGCTCTGTGGCCGGGAAGAGAACACATGCTTGGGCTGCCGTGAGCCCCTAACTTTGAGGGTGTCAGTGTTTTAATGCTTTGAAGTTCAAAGCGACAGCTTTCCTCATCTGGAAAGCCATTAAGCCTTTGGATTCTTGTAAAATTTTAACTTTTAGTTGCCATTTCTAGTGACGACTTTACCATAAATCAAACAGCAAAAGAGCAGGGCCCAGAAGAAGGAAGAGGCAGGGCAGCATTTTATAATTCACCATTATATGCTGGCGACTTGACTTGATGGCCCAGGTACCAGGTGCTGGGTCCTGTGGCAGCACCTGAGGGGTCAGGGAAAGAGCCTCCCTCCGTCCCCCAGATGAGGACCTGCTTGGCTTGGCAGCCGGTCACAGACTTCAGGAGCAGAGCAGGCCTTGTCGTGAAAGGTGGCCAGAGTGCCAGCCCCTCCGCCAGACCCCAGCTGGACAGTGTCCACCAGTAGCTCCCATGAGTGTCCTTCAGACCAGCGTGCTTCAGGCTTCTTTTAATACTTACCGAGTGGAGAGAGGAAACCGATTCTAATTAATAACAGTTGCGTGTAAAAGATGTGTTTGCCACTAGCAGCATGAAAATCAAAGTCCTGGAAAAGACTCAGCAAAACGTAGCTCACATTTTGCGCCTTGTTCTCTTGTCAGTTTTCTTCTGCAGCCCGTAGACAGGCCGTTCCTGGGATGCATACTAAAATGCTTGGAAGCGAACCGCACTGTCTTTGTGAGGAGTCCCTCCTTGAGCACGGTTCTGGCCAGCTGTCTCAGGAGGCCGCTGGCCCTGGTCTTGGTGTGATCAGCTGCTGGTCCTGGGGCAGGTGCCACCTATGTCCATCAACATGATACACGTGTGTGCGTTTCACGATAGCCAGCAGGATGGGCTGATGCGGGTGAGGAAAGCGAGAGCGTCTCCGTTTGAGAGCCGTCACCCGGCGGTCTGGCTGTGTGAGGAGACCTGAGCAGACTGGCCTCGTGCTTCACACTTAGCTCAGTGTGCTCCGGTGCCCTTCGGGTGGGCACTTGAGCTCTGGCTTCCTGCCGTGGCGAGATCCAGGGTGGCCTCAAACAGATCCAGTGTGCTTGGGTCAGCCCAGTGACCTTCCCCCAGAAGGCCAGCCAGGGAACCTGACCCCTGGGGCCAGGGAGACCCCAAGCTGTCCCTTGGTTTGTTCTGGCCAGCGAGGGCTCCGCCTCACCAGGCTGGGTCTGGCCTCACGGTCATGCTGGGTCCCTCCAGGATGGCCCTGGGCTGCGGTGTGGTTGGCTTCTGGCCTGGGGCGTGAGGTCCCCCAGAAGAGGAGGCTGCCCTGCTCTGTCCTGCCGTCCCAGTGTCGTGCTCTAATTGCCCCAATAGGCCTGGCCCAGCCCAGGGGTCCCTCTGGGAGATGCCTCTTTCACGGAGGTCTGGGCTCTGATTCCTTGACCCTGGGTGTCCCAGCAGGCCTTCTCCCCCTCTGGGCCTCAGTTTCCTCATCTGGAAAGCAAACGGACTTGATGACATCACTTGGGTGGAGGACCCCTGGCAATGTGTGCCCTGGTTCTGGTGGGTCTCGGGTGGCAATGCTCCCTGGTGACCATGCAGGGGAAGGGAGGACTGGCTCATCTGTAGGTGAGGACATGGAGGCCCAGGGAGCTCAGCACCTTGCCCAAGGTCACCTGGCCAGACAGAAGGGTGCCAGGAACCTAGAATGCCAGACTCCAGGACAGCTTGCCTGCCCTTCCTTGGATGAGTTTTAGTGTAATAATAAAGCAGCTTGCCCCACACCACACACGGGGCAGCAGTGGCTGCGAGCTGGAAGTGACTCCTGCTGCTGTGAGCACTCACCACGTGCTGGCAGTGGGGATAGTCTCCCCTGGCCTGCCCCTCTGTGTCTCTCTCGGAGGACATGGCCTATTGCTTTGGGGTCATCCATTCCCTCATCCCACAAGCATCTGCTGACTCCCTGCCAGGCCTGGCTAGACCCTGAGACCCAGGGATGAGTCAGAGTGTGGGGCCTGTGGGGTTCCCCGGCCCCCCTCCCCACAGCCCTGCTGACCTCATTCTCGCCCAGCGGCTCTGGTTCCTGCTGCCCCCACCCCCACTCCAGGCCACCTCCCAGGAAGCCTGAGATGCCACAAACCCACGTGTCCTGCTGGCCTTGGCCTTTTTCCTGTACCCCTCAGAGGATGCCCCCCTCACCCAGCCATCCACCCACCAGGACCCTGAATTAGTTTCCTGCCGCTGCTGCATGTAACAAATTACTTAAAACCATAGGAATTTATTCTCTCACACTTCTGATGGCCAGAGTCCACACTCAGCATAACCTGGCTGGACTCGAGGTGTCAGTGGCCACCCGCCCACCTCGGCGGCAGGTGGGGAGCCTGCCTGGCCCCTGCCAACTTCTCTTGACGTTTGCTCTGCTTGTGGTTCTCTGTGCTGTCTCACCCCTCTGCTTGCTCATAGGGAAGTGGCAGTGACTGCCCCGACCCGGGTAATCCAGGACAATCCGGGACAGCTTCTGGAGCTGCAGAGCCTTGCGTAATCACACCCACATATGCTACCGGATGGGACCTGGGTAATTTGGGGGGCCTGTTTTCCAGCCACCACAGCCCCGGAAGCCCTCCTGGGCCCCTTTTCCCTTCTGTTGGAATCAAGTCTACCCCCAGGTTCTGCTGGCTTCCTCAGCTTCCTCGCATTTGCCACTTGTCCCTGTCCCTCACACTCCCACTGCCCTCCCCTGGGCGCCGCAGCACCTTCTCCCAGCACCCCAGACCCATTTCGGTTCTTCCAGTGCATTCTCCCTGCAGCAGCCCACAGAGTCCTAAACAGGAACCAGGTCAAGGCACACCCTGCCCAGAAGCCCCCAGGCTGCTCACGGTCCTCCCCAGGACTCCCCTCTCTGTGTGATGTTCCCCCCACCAACCTGCCAGCTCTCTCATCACCCGTGGTCTGCCCCCAGGCCTTTGCACGTGCAGTCCCCTCTGTCTGGAGCACCGTCCTCTCTCTGACTGGCCAGTGCAAAAGGTTTGGGTAGGTTCCGGGTGACCATCACTGCGTGTCAGCAGCTCCCTTCTTTCCAGAGTCTGGGCCTGACGCTGCGCTCTGTGGTCCTTGACCCTGCATGTCCAGCAGCCTCTACTCATTACTGGCTCTGACACCTTCTGGTGAGGGGTCCAGGTCACCCGCTGGCAAGAGCCCTGGCTGAGTGTGCCGGGCGTGTGGCTACCTCTCCAGCATCCCTCGCTAGACTTGATGCAAATGGCAGCTGTCCAGCAGCTCCATGGTGGTGCCGACTGCATTTGGGTCCTTGGAGGCTTCCAGTTGGTGGCAGGCTGGTATCCACAGAGCACCAGAGGAGCCAGGGGGAAGGAAGGCAGTCCATACAGCCACTCTGTCCCTTCCCCCAGCCAGGATGATGGTGTGGCAGAGGCCATTTGGGTTACTCTGGAGGCGTGCAGTTTCTGTACGTCTGGACAGGGACATCAGGGGCTGCCTGCTGGAGGGCACGGCGCTGACGGGACGGGGACCCTGGCCAGTGCTGGCTGAGCTGGAGTGTCAATGAGGGCCAGAAATGCCAGCTTTTTGATTTTGCTAGAGAATCTGGAAATCTGGTTTTTCATGTGAAATCTCCTGATTCTTAAGTCTGAGAAACAAATTCAAGCTTTTAAAAACCCCTCGCGGGTCATAAGCATATGATCTTTATAAAGGAAATACATCTGCGGTTGGACATGGGGTGGGCTTCCACTGTGAGACCTTTGGTTTACGGATAATGGACCAAAACATAAAAATGTGGGAGCTGGAGGGGACAGGTGGCTGGGCAGTGCCAGCAGCCTGGCTGAGTGCAGGGTGGGGCCACGTGCACAGGGAGGGGCCATTGAGGGGCAGAGCTAGGCCTTGAAGGGAGAAACGGGGGTTTACCAGCTGGCCAGGGGGAGTGGGGTGGGACTCCTGAACCAGGGCGTGGCTGGCACAGGGGCTGCTGGGAGGTGTGTGAGGGGGCGGGCCTGGGAGGGCGGGCTGTGAGACCTGGGAATGCCAGAGCACAGCCCGGTCCAGACGGAAACCGGATTCCAAGAGGGGTTTGCAGTAGGGGAGGGCCCTGGGAGGGCACTGGCTGGCAGTGCAGCTGCCTGTAGAGTCTGGGCCAGACTGGTATAGATGGATGGTAGGCGGTGGGGGGCAGCGGGGATGGTGGCCAGCTGCAGGGGCACGTGCTCTGTCCAAGGCCCGCTGTGGTCAGAATCTACATTTTCTAAGGCAAGCTAGAATTCCATGTTTAGAACACAAAATCTCATTGTTTTGAGTGTTGGCTTCAGGGCTTTACAAATATTGTTTGGCCCAAATGGAAGACGTCTGTGGGTAGATTCAGCCCCTGGCTGGCTGCTTTGACCTTTGTCTTGGACTCTGGGCTCCTGGGGTGGGGGCAACACTTGGCCCTTATCTGAAGCGTCCTGGCATCCTCCTAGGGAACACGGGGGTGGGGGGAGGCGCTGCAGCCATGCTTGAGTTCCTGCAGGCTGCTCTGGGCAGCGCTGGCTTCTCAAGCACAGCAACTTTTCTGGAAGGAGAGAGTTGGGGGTGGGTGTGACCTTCCCCAGGCAGGGCTCAGCGCTGCCCAGTGGCTCTGCTTCTGGAAGTAGACTCTCTGGGCGGATGGGGTCCTCTAGGGCCATCTGTCCATTCCCTCTGGCTGCCTAGGGCTCAAACTGAGCACCAGCTGGGCAGGGTCCTCAGGTGGGAGGTGCTGGCTTCCAGGGCCCTCCTCTCTGCGACCCTCTTTGGTCTGTGTGTGCTGGGAATTTGAATGTCTTGTCTTTATCCCCACAGGCTGGTCTGATCCGGATGGAGGAGGAGGAGTTCTTCATCGAGCCCGTGGAGAAGGGGCTAGCAGCGCAGGAGGCTGAGCAGGGCCGTGTGCATGTGGTGTATCGCCGGCCGCCTACCCCCAGACCCCCTCCTCTGGGGGGCCCACAGGCCCTGGACACAGGTGAGGCTGTTGCAGGTGGGTGGGCTGCTTGGAAAGTCCTGAATGTCCCCCTAGCCGTCTGAGCCCGTGGTCCCCAGGGGAGCATCCTAGAGAACTCAGGTACCCTTCCCCAGGCCCATGGCCAGCTGGGGCTGAGCCCCAGTCTCAGTAGCTCAGGAATGGGATGGCTGCCTGTCTGAGCACACGGCATAGTTGGAGTGCAGGGATGCTGGGGCCAGGGCCTCTGCTCTGGGTGCATGTGGGCCACAAGCAGTCCAAGCACCCACTGCCTGCAGGTCTGGGGCCTCCACAGCAGGAACCAAGGCTGTCCCAGGGCCCACCTTCTACTGCCTGAGGGCCGTTAAGTATCAGGGAGCAGGGGAGGCCCAGACCAGGCCTGCAGCCATGTCCCGAGTCTGTGCCTATGAAGAGGCATCTGCCCCCAGGCAGCCCTTCCTTCCTCTGTGCTGCCATAGTCCCTAGGATGGAGCCTGTGCAGGTCCCAGCCCTCACCTGGCTGCTCTTTCCGAATACCCAGGGATGTGTCCCATGGAGACCTCGGAGGCACTCCCAGCAGCTTCCACATCCCCTGCACAGACTCACAACTTAGAACCAGAGTGTGCCCTGGGCCCAAGAATGCGGGAGGAGCTGCTAGGTGGCTGTGGCCTCTCGGAGCTAGCCTCACCCCAGCCCAAATCTTCCTAGCATCCCCTGGATCTCTGGTCCTGGATTGTGGGGAGGCCAGAGTCGGGCTCTGACATGTCCTGCAGGCCTCATAGTTCCCAGGGTCCCCCTTTGTGGATGAGGTCGTCTCACCTGTGCCTGGCTCAGCCCTCAACCTCTGGCCCTACTCCTGGCTAGGGAGAGCCATGGCAGGTGCATCTCCTGTTTCTAGTGAGTGCTCTGGAGGCCCCTAGCTGGGCCAGCCCTGGTGCTGTGACTTACTGAGAGACTCCCACCACACCACAGCAGTCCTGGTACATTTATTTTAGGTTTTTCTGACTTCCCAGCTTGACAGATAAATTGGGTGCAGTCTGGCAGGGCACTATTCTAATTCTATGAAACAGTGTCAGATACCTCTGCAAAGGAGTTGTTCCATCAGGAGGCCCAGTGTTCAATCAGTACACCATGGCCCTTTGTTCCCTGGTGATGAATCGCTGTCTGCCTAGACTGCCAACAGCCGGCCTACTGGGTGCTGCCTGCCCAGCCTTCCCCAGCCTCAGCCCCAGCCCCTCCTGCCCATCCCACTCTCGTGCTTCTGTGCAGGGGAGGAATGGGGAGTGACCTAGGAGGGCAGGAGTGAAAAAAGGGCGAGGAAAGTGCCCCATTCCTGGGCTTAGGGCCCCTGACCCGCCTCCTTGATAGCTGGCTGCCCTTGGGCCAGTGTGGGTCCTTGGTCTCTGCTTTCTCATCAGCTCAATGGGGTTAGAAATGCCTGTCTCTCAAGATCTCAGGGCCTGGCCACTTTGTACTTCTGGGCTAGCCTCTATTGGAATATTCAGGGTGGTTCTTGGGGCCTCTGCTCAGACAGGGGGAGGTGGAGCCTACGCAGTGGGGCTGGCCAGGTGCCCTTGGCCCTGTCTCTGATCCCAGATTCCATGTGGTGCTTGTCTTCCTGAACACGGCAGCCCTTTCCCCATGGCCTGGCCAGCCTCCCCTTATTTTCTGGGCTTCTGCTGGTGTTTTGGCATCTTCTACTGAATCTTCTCTCCACCGCCCCCTGACCCCAATCCACATATCTTTAATGAGAGCTTGGAACTTAGAACACAGGCAAGGAATTCCAAACTCAGAATAAGCCCAGAAACCACTGACCTTAGAAGATGCTGGGTGGGGCCACCTGCCAGGTCAGGGGTGAGGCTGCATTGGAAGGTGGGTGGGGACGGGTGGGGGATGGTGCTTGGCTGTGGGGGAGGAGGGGAGCCTGTCCAGGCTAAGCACTAGGCCTGGTCCTGGGCTGCAAGCCCAGGGTCTCCAGCCGGGAGCCCAGGCTGTGGGCGTGGGCACGGGCCTCAGGCTGCAGGTCCAGATCACAGGCCGCCGGGCTGGGGCCAAGTCCCCTTTGCCTGACTTTCCTGTCTGGTGTCAGCATGACCCTGCATGAGTGACTTGGTCCCCAGAGAGCTTGTTCCCTGCTCCGTGTGCCTAACTGCTCCTGTGTGGCCCAAGGCTGAGGGTGACACACTGGCTGGAGGGGGTCCAGACGCAGTTAGTGTTGGAGCCAGGTTGAGGGCCCGTGGTGACCTCAGATGTCCAGCTTTCCATCAGCCGGCACCTTGTCAGGGCCCAGACTCGCAGCTGGGAAATGTTTAAAAGCTGTGTCCTGTGTCTGGGCATAGCAAGGGCACAGCGTGCTGGACACAGAACCTTAGGACCTCGGTGCAGAGGGGTGTGTGTATGTAAGCCAGGGGACCCTTTCTTCTGGTGAATTCTGATGGGAACCCTGATGTATCAGTGCAGTTCTGGCTGAAGCAGGCAGGAGGTGCTGATTGGCGGCTTCCTCCTGCCTCCAAAGCAATTTCTGGAAGCAAGTGTGAAACGCCCGGCTGTTTATCAATGGGTAGTGGTAGGATGGGGTCCCTGGGGAAGGGGAAACAGCTGTCCTGGGCCTCCTGGTCTGAGTGGGCATCTGTCTGGGGTGGCAGGATCTCCTCAAAGGGTCAGTGGTTCTCACAGGGCCAGTGGTCCTCATGGGGTCGGTGGTGCCTGGGGGACATGGGCTCATGTGGTCACTCCTCAGGGGCACTGAGATGGCTGTCCTGTTTTCCCTGAGAAAGCAGCAGCCTGCCTGGGGTGATCTTAGGGGCTCATGGAGCCTCAGGAATTCATTTCCACTAACAGTCTCTGTCATCCAGGATCAGTTGCTGAGTTGCAGATTGCCTGGGGAAACGGATGGAAAATGATAGTTTTAAATGCATTTCACAGGCCCAGGCCAGGGGTAGGGTGTGACTTGGTCATCTGAGGTGCCACAGTGCCACCGTCTACCCTGGGGAGGGCATTGAGACAGCAAGGGGTTGAGGGAGTGGAAGAGGACCCTCTCCTCTCCTCCTTGGCCATGCCCAGGTCCATAGAAGTGTCCCTGCTTAGTGCCTTCGGCCGGCAGCCTGCACAGGAGGTAGCCTTTTGGGGTAAGGAGGTTGGGGCATCCCTCAGGCTTCTTCAGAGGCTGGCCTTTCTTGGGAGTGACAAGCACCTGAATCCCTGTTCTCTGCCGTCCCCAAAGCTGGTCCTGTGCCCAGAGCTATGTTGGGAGTAGGGCTCCGTGTGACATTGTCCTCTGGGGTGCGTGTGTGTGCATGTGCTCGTGTGCATCCCATCCTGCCTGGTGCTGCTGAGGAGGATCCAGGGCCGGCGGGTGGGAGACAGGAGACCTGCTCTGTGCTTGTAGCTGGGTGTCCTGGTGCACCACTGCCCTCCAAGCCTCAGATCGCCGTGACGTACCACCACCAACCAGGAGCTTTAAACAATAGAAGTGTGTTCTCTCACAGTTCTGTGGGCAGATGACTGAAGTCAGTCTCACTGAGCTGAGAGCAAGGTGTCTCAGGGCCATGCACCCTCTGCAGGCTGCAGGGAAGGCTCTGCTCTTGGCTTCTCCCCGCTCCTGCTGGCTGCTGGCACTGCCTGGCCTGTGGCTGCATCACTAAAGTCTCTGCCTCCCTGGTCACATGGCTTCCTCCTCCTCTTCTACCTGTGTGTGGTCCCTGTGCCTCCCTCTTGTCAGGGTATCTGCGGTTGCATTCAGGATCAGCCCGGTAATCCAGGACAGTCTTCCCATCTCAAGATTCTTAATCTAAGCACACCTACAAAGTCCTTTTTTGCCACATAAGGTACTGGCCACAGGCTCCAGGGATCAGGACCTGGTGTCTTTGGGAGCCACTGTTCTGCCAACTACAGGAGCTGAGTGGCCCTGCACAGGCTGGCTGTGCAGTGGAGAGTGCAGCTGTGGCGCCCGGGGCAGCCCCTGTGGAGGAGCAATGCTGCAGGTGTCTTCTGTGCTGTCTCAAGGACAGTGCTCAGGCACAGCCCAGGCAGGCCCTTGGCCCTCCTGCCTTCTCCACTGCACCCTCTGGCTCGCAGTAAGTGGAGCTCTTCCAGTGCCCGCCTGAGTGCCAGTCCCAGCCAGGCAGTCCCTCGTACTGTGAGGCCGGGAGAGGCAGGCCGTGCTGTGGCTGCACCGACCCTAAGCCCACGTGCACTGAGAAGTTGGCCTTGCTGTTGGTGCCCGGGGCCTGGCTGTCTCAGTCTGTGAGGGGCTGAGCTTGGGATTTTGCAAAGGTCTCCACAGGGTGGGAAGGATCCCCAGTCATGTGATCTCTCATACATAGAGTGCTGTTTGCAGAATGTCCTGCCATCCCAAGGCAAGAGCTGCAAACTCAGAGGCCTGCAGGGCCCTGCAGTCAGTGCCAATGAGGATAGCAGCAGAGGAAAACACTAATTGCGCCCACCCTTGGCCTGGCTTTCATTTCCCTCCTTTTGATATAAGCATAGACAACAGAGAATACATCTCTGCTAAAAAAAGAGAGCAGCGGGAAGGCAGCCCTGGCCTTGCCATGGGCACAGGGCAGACTGGAGACCCCCCTGTGAAGGAGTAGCTCCTCCTAGGCTCGATCCCTCGACCTTGACCTGGTGGCAGTGTGGGTCTGGGCCAGCTGATCATCCTGCTGACAAGAGAACCCAGATATCAGAATTTTATGTGAATCCTCATGACTTTAAAATGTGGCTTCAAATTTCAAAAACACCATATGGAACAAACAAAACACTGCCGCCTTTGGGCAGCTGTGCTTTCTACACAGGCGGATGCGTCCTCTGCCTCCCTTTGGGGCTGCCCTCCTGGGCACCCCTGGGCCTGGCCTTGGGATGGAGGAGGGGCAGGTGATTCCCGTCCTGGAGAACAGCAATAGGGTGACCGTGCCCACACAGCCCACCAGGCTGAAGGAAGAGAAGTCAGACAGCTCTGTGCCCATGACCTTGGCCACTGCCTCCTCAGAGGCAGCCGGTGCCAAGCCGCTGCCTGCTGCTGTCAGGCTGCGGTGTCCTCCCCACCAGGCAGAGGAGGCACACCACCTCCGGAGCCAGGGAAAGCCTGCTGAGGGGAGAGGGGGCGGGGCACCACCTGGGTGGCTTCTCCACGTGGCTGAGCGTGGCTGGTCTCAAGGTCTTCACCCAGCAGCCCACAGCCAGCCCTTCCCATCAGGCCAGGCCACAGGGAACTTCTCCAAGCCGCAGGGAAGCCTGGGGGGCGTGCAGGGCCGGGGGCTGGAAGCAGAGCCCCTGCCCGGCCTCTGTGGAGCTGCAGAATCCTGCAGGTAGCGAACAGTCCCCAGAGGGTTTGGGGAGAGGCCCGGCAAAGTTCTGTGTTTTCGCCCACTTTGGTTACTGCTGTGTGAGGGGGCTAGGAGCAAGGGCATGGGGGAGAGTGGGGCCCTGTCCCAACAGGCCACAGGCCTGGGAAGTGGGCTCAGCTCTACCCCGTGGCAGGCAAATCACCCGGCCCTGTGACAGTGACATAGCCAGTGTGAGGCGTGAAGGAGAGAGCCCAGCCAAGATGAGGGCTGGTGGGTGGTGGGGGCCAGGGTAGGTGGGGCAAATTTGCTGAAAGCCTTTCTGCCTGGTAGCTTTGAATGCCTGTCCTAGCTTCCTGTGGCTGCCTTGACAAGACCACACACTTGGTGGTTAAAGCGGCATACAGCCCTCTCAGCCCTCCTCTCCTGCCACCGCTGAGGGCCAGAGGGAGCCAGGGAGACGCTCTGATTGTGAAGCCTGAGGCAGCTCTGGGAGGCGTGTTTCCACGCTGAGAGCACCCTTGGCAGAAGCCGTGGGCTCCTGTCCTTGTGTAGGCTGGGCCCTTGGGATGCTGTTGGAGATGCCAGTGTGGTGACGTGGCCTCAGGCTGGGAAGGGTGGGCGGCGGCGGTGCTGGGAAAGCCAGGCTGCACATTCCCAGAGGCCAGGAACTGCCTAGGGTCAGGCGGGGAGAGCACTCCCTGCTCCTGGCCTGGCCGGCTTTCCTACCCCTAGGCTACGAGGGCAGAAGCCCTGCTTGTAGGGGCTGGGCCCACATCATCGCCCAGGGGACACGTGCCAGTGCGCGCCCCTGCGTGCTGTCTGTGACTGGTGCTCCGCCTGAGACCCGCTAGCTCGGCTCCTCTCCTGTGCCTCTGCCGTAGATTTAGCCTCCCTTTGCCTGGGGCCCGCCTGACCCCACCTCCCCCGCCTCCTGAGTCTGTGTGGGATCTGGCTCAGGAATGGAGCTGACCAAGGGAATGTGGCCTGGGAAGGGCCTGGGTCTTTGGTGGAACACTATTAGCAGATGACAAACAGGACCCGTGACCCAAAGGATTGTGGCCTCGGCCGTGGCTTGGCTGCAGCCTCAACTCAGGTACAAGGGACAATTCTCAAAGGTCTGTGGCTCTCAGAGGAGCCACCTAAGGGCTGTTTGGGCAGCTGCTTCCAGCAGGGGCTGGGCTGGGCTGGGGGCAGTTCAGTGCAGGTGACAAATGTGCCTGGCTCAGCCCCACCTGGTGCTGCGCTGGCTGCCTGGGCCCTGGGCACGTGTCCCAGCCCTCCCATTTCTAACTAGGTACGACACGAGGGGCTGTTGCAACTGGACAAGATAACGTCCTCTCCCCCGGAGAGGGGCCTGCTCCGTGCGTGCTGTGATGCATCCTCGTGGTTCCGGGGGTGGTCCTCTCAGCCCACTGCCCTTCTCTGTTGTGTTCTCCTCCAAAGATGCAATGAGCTGATGCTTTCTGCCCTTACCTTGGATCTGTGTTGCAAATGTCCCCCGGAGAGCCTTCCTGGTGGCACGCAGTCATCACGGCTGGCTTGAAGATAGCACATGGCTCAGGAGTGAAGCTGCGATCTGCTTGAGGCACATCTGGCATTTAATTAGTGGCCATGGATTCCTGAACATCAGAGGCAACTTTCTGGGAGCGAGGCCATGTCTCCAGGGGCAACCCTGTGTGTCTGTGATGTCTGTGCCTCTGGCATGGGAGCCCCCCTGCCGGGGCGGGAGTGGTGGGGCCTGCTCGGTCTGGTTGAGGCTCCCTCCAAGCCCTGGCAGCCCTGTGGACAACTGTGGAAGAGACATGGGCTTCCGGCATGTTGGGCACGAAGGGGCAGCATCCAGGCGGGTCCCAGACAGGGGCCTCTTGGGTGCAGGATGCTGGGGCTGCCAGTGAGGTGCCAGGCACCGCATCAGGGTCGAAGGCGTCTGCCGCCAGGTGGCTGCAGACACAGCTCAAGGGACGTCTGAAGGGGACACAAAGTTATTCCCCAGAAGCAGCGAAGACAGGACTGGCTCAGAAACCGCGTTTGGGCCCAAGGTCTGAACCCTGCTGATTTGTGCCTGCTGGACGCCTCTGATCACAGCCCCAGCCCATCTCAGAACTCTCTGCAGGTCACAGATGCTGCAGCCAGCTCCAAGCCTGTAGTGTCTTCTATAAAAATTTCCAATTATCTTTGACCCATTTATCTTTGAAATTAATACTAAGCAGCACTGTGCCCTTGGCCCTGGAGGAGCTCCGAGCTGGGAAAGGTCACACAGTCAGGTGGGAATGTTGGTGTCTGGCACTCCCTCTCTCCCACTCCCTGGCTCTATGTTTCTTCCCCCTGTCTCACTCACTTGGAGCTTGGGCTGGTGTCCTGAGTCGGGATGTGTCCCCCAGAGCTGACTTGGCCTGGGATGTGGGCTGCCCCATGGGCAGAGCCTCTGGGATATACCTGAGCTGGCAGGAGGGCCCGGAAGGAGCCCAGCTGGAGCCGCGCAGGTGTCCAGGCAGGATGGTGTGCACACCTGGGAGATAGTGGGGTGAGCTGGAAGTGTGGGGTCGCAGGTGGCCTAGGAGCTGGGCCTGTGAGGGGAGGGGCTGGGAAGGGAGCAGGCGCCTGCTCCCCAAACCATGGGAGGAATAATAGTGATGACAACCGTACCTCTCAGATGGGAGGCCGAGGCCCAGAGAGGCACCTTGCCCACCGCCACACATGTCCTCACTGTGCGTCTGGGCTGCCCCAGGTGCTGGGGAAGCAGCAGCAGACCAGCTAGATCAGGCGTCTGCTCTCTCGGGCTCTCAGTTCAGTCAGGGAGACCCGATGCACAGATGCTCACAGAGGTGGGCCATCCCACCAAAGCAAAACTGCGTGAAAGGGCAGCACATGAGAGAGCGGTAGGGAGGAAGGCCCAGCCCGGAAAGAGTATTTCTGGCAGAGGGAACAGCACATGCAAGAGCTCTGAGGCCAGAGTTACCGTGGTGTGACCCAGGCACAGAAGGAAGAGCTGGTGCCTGGAGCCCAGGGAGTGATGGGTGAGTGGGAGGCACTGGGCCCAGACAGAGGGATAGGGGCTTGGTCCTGCGAGTGGACAGTCGTGATGCGAGGCGGGATTGTATGCTCATGCAGGGGGAAGCCTTTGGGTGGCTTTCAGTGGAGGGAATAGGGGCAGGGAGGGGTCCCAGTGACAGATGGCGATGACTGAGTCCATGGGGCAGGGCCAGTGGATTCGGGATGAGTTTGAGGTGGCGCCCACAGGTTGTGGGTGTGAAGGAAGGTGTCAAGGACAGCTCCCAGCTCTTGGAAGGCCTAGCAGCTGGGAGGTGGCTGTGAGTCTGACCGAGGCAGCTTCGGGGAGGGAGGCAGGTCAGGTGGCCTAGGCCGAGGGCAGGAGCCAGAGTTGGGCCCCGTCTCGCTGACCCCACAGCCGTGCCTTCCACTGCTCCGCACTGCCCTGGCTCAGGGGGAGGTGTTGTCTGAGGAGAGAAGGTGCGGGCCACAGGCCGAGCCCCGTGTGCTGCCAGACTCACAGGGTGGAGGCAGGGCCCTGGTGCCACCCCACAGGCGGGCTCTGGGTGCACTGGAAGCTCCTCTTGCTGTGGAAGGCAAAGGCCCTGCTCTGTGGGATGGGCTGCTGGGGACAGTGTAAGGTCCAAGGTCTCTGGCAGACCAAGGCCTCCGCCCCTAGCCTGCCAGGATGCATGGACACTGGAACTGGGTCCCACACATGCCTGTGAGAGTGCACAGGGCGAGGTGTGGCTGCCTCTTGAACCCTCGGGCAGGGCCGTGCTGTCACCCTCCTGGGCACAGGCAGCACTGCCAGCTGCTTTCCACACAGCGGTGGCCTTGAAGGTAGCCAGAAAGCTCTTGGCCCCTGGTGTAACCTCTCTTGGAATTTGGGATTGGCAGCTGTCCTCGGGGTCTATCCCTGCGAATAGGTTCCTGTTGATCCCGCAGACAATGGCCTGAGCCAGCCCAGATGCCCTGGAGCTCTGGCCCTGAGCAGCCCTCAGGGAGCACTTGCTGAGCGACTGAATGAGACTCGCCGCTCGGGGCAGTGGACTGGCCCCCGCATGGCCCTGGCTTCTCCCAACCCTCGCCTTTGCTGCGCTGGTGGCACAGCAGCGCCGATCTCTGTGCTGATTGGTGCGGGAGAGCGATCCTCCCTGTGTCTGACCGCCGCGTGTCTCCTCCTCCTCGTCAGCCTTTGCCTGTTATCTCCTGGGGTCTTGTGTGTTGGGATCAGCCCTTCATCTGCCCTAAACATTGACTTTCTGTCACGTCTGATACCAGCTCTGCCCCAGGCTGCATCCGCTTTCCTTTCCAGTTCTGTTGGTGTTAGTTGCACAAGAGCCCGTGTTCTGTAGCTGAGTCTGTGAAGGATCCTTCTCCGGCCCCGTGGAGCCGAGTGGTTCAGGGACAGGCACACTTGCTGAGGGCCTGCAAGAGGGTGGGCACTGGGTATTGGTGTCACCTACTCTGCACAGTAGCGCTGGGCGCTGGTGAGAAAACCAAGGCGAGGGAGTACCACTGTCCCAGTGATGACGAGAGTGGCAGGGAGAGGAGGGGGACGTGCAGCGCTTGTTGACCTCTTACCTGTGACCACATCCACCAGGGCACTTCAGGGACATCATCTCCTGGGATTCTTGTGATGACTCCATGGGATTGGTTGGTGCTGTTGCTGTGCCCATTGTACAGGTGAGGAAACTGAAGTGCCAGCGGTGACACAGCTAGGAAGCTGCAGAGCCACAGTGGAAGCCAGGCCGTCTGACTCCTGTGCGGGGCGTTAAGAGCAGGCCCAGAGCCCAGGGCCGCCCGCGCCCTGTGCAGCTCTCTCCTGCGCCCTCGGAGCTGCGGTCTCAGCATCTCAGAGCCCACCTGAAGGCCAGCCGGCCGTAGGACACAGAGGGCCTTCTGAGCACTGAGGCTTGGAGCTCCGCTTAATAGATATAGATCCCGAGGCCAGCGAGGGTGAGTGAGGACGAGTCCAGGTCACTCAGCACGTGAGCCGCGGGGAGGAGCTGCTGCTTGCAGTGGAGTCGCCAGCTGGATGGAGGGCCTGGCACACCATCGATGCTGGAACACACGTGCAGAGAAAGGATGAGTGCAGCCACCAGGGAAGCCGGCCACACGATTCTCATCCCTGGAGCAGCGCTTGCTTCTCGGAGATGTTTGAGGGCTGGCCACCGAGGCCACTCACTGTCACCATTGCTGTTTCAGGACACTTGCTGGACATTCCTGGTTTAGAACCAGGTTGGGCGGTGGCCCTTTGCCAGTCCCTTGGGCCCCATGGACCTTTACTGGTCCCATTTCCTCACTGCTGACCAGGGCTGGCTTCTCAGGCTTGCTACCTGTCAGGCAGGGCCAACACCCACTTTAATGCTCTGCCATCACTGCCTTGGGACTTTTAATCACTTTTTGAAAAAGAGACCTTGTATTTTCGTTTTGTACTGTGCTCAGCAAATTATGTGGCCGGTTCTGCTCACCACCCTCCTCCTGTGACCCTGCTTCCTCCTTGCAATCTCTTGGACATGTGCTCCAGACCTTGGGGTCTAGGACACCCAGGCTCTGCACAGTGGCCAGAATCAGGGGCACCCAGCTGCTAGCTCCCTTCCTTCTAGGCCCAAGCGCTAGCGCTTTCTAACAGTTAACCGCTTGGTCTTTATTTGGTGATGTCTGATGCAAGCCTGCTGATGGCCAGAGAACGGGGCACCATCCCTGCTGTAATGCAGGCCTGGCTATCAGAAATGTGCCCCTGTGACTGCGATGGGCCATTCAGTACCTGGGGCTGCAGTGCTGTGATTCTCAGCCTCTGCCCTGGGGACACCGTTGACTAAGGGCTGTTCCCAGCATGCTCTGGCTACTGTCCCCTCATACTTGACTTTGGACATAAAGTGCCCCATGGAAACCATAGCACTTGTTCACTCATTCATTTGATCCATCCTGCAGATGTTTACCCAGCACCCAGCATGAGGCCCAATATAGGGCCAGGCTCTGGGACTTGAGGGCACCAGACAGGGGCAGCCCTGACCTCGTCCAGCTCACAGTGAATTGGGTGGCCACAAATATCTGCACAACTAGAAACTGGGAAGTGCCACAAAGTAACTCCACAGTACCTGGCCGTGGGGGCTGTGGCCTGAGTGTGGACTGCAGCTCCTCTGGAGGGGAGAGCTGCTGGGGGCAGGAGCCACAAGGGGCCTGGGGCAAGAGCGAAGCTTGTTTGGGGGTCTGGCAGTAGGGCTGGGTGAGGGCCAGCTGTGTCCCGCTGTAAGTGGCATGGTCTGGTTTTTGTGAAGGTAAGAGGGGACGAGGCAGGGAGCTGGGAGGAGGCTGTGACCTGGAGTAGGGTGGCCATGGGGATGGAGAGGAAAGGCTGGACCAGAGGCACGGAGCCATAGAGGCGCCACAGAGCAGGAAGGGTGCTGGGGGTCCTGCCAGGCAATCCCCACACTGGCCGGAGGAGTATACTTCCCGCTCCCTGTGGGCAGAACCACACTCCCATCCAGAATTACCCCGAGGCCAGGCAGGAGCCAGCCTGCAACCCTGGGCCAAGCTGTGCCCCACATCTCCACCCCTGCCTGCCGGCCCTGCCTGCCCGCTGAGATGGTGCTCTCCGGGAAGGCGGTGTTCTCAGGAGTTGTTTCCTTTGCTGGCTCCAGGCCTAGGAAGGTCCCTGTGTGTTGGGACCTCTTTTCAAGGCTTCCATCCAGATATCCCTGGATCCATGTTTGAGTCTATCTGTGGATTCCCAGCTAGAGGAAATGATGCCCTGGGCCTTGAGCCTGTCTTTGGCTGACTGCAGGGGCTCTGTGGGGTGTGCCACAGGGGCCTGTATTCCTCTTTACACTCAGCCTTTTCACAGTTCACGTGGCAGGGGCTGGGGCCAGGGCTGGGCGGCCAGGCTTGGAGGGACAAGCGGACTTGGCAGGAGAACAAAGAATGGAGATGGATCGGGCCCATCTGGCCCAGCAGTGTCCAACAGGGCTAAGGACCAGGGACCACCCTCAGATCTCTAAGCCACAGTACAAGCCCTCAATTGGCTGTGGGGAGGAGACTCAGGGGGTCGAGTTGACTGGAAGTTCGGGACATTTTGTTTGCGGGGGGGGGGTCTAGGGGACTCAGGAAGAAGGGGTGCGATGGCCTGATGGACCCTGCCACCCAGCCCAGAGACCACGCTATGGGTAGTCACAGGGTGCATCATGTGCACAGGGTGTGGGGCCCTGAGACCCAGCACCCAGAGCTGGGTGACAATGACCTCTGGAAAGGTCAGAGCCCCCAAGGACAGCAGCTTGTGTCCCTTCAAGCTTGCCTGGAGCCTGGGGCAGGCATCCACGGGGGGCAGAGGTCTTACACGGGGATGCCGACGAGGGCAGGGCAGGCAGCACAGGCAGAGTGCGTGGGTGTGGGGTGCAGGTGGACGCCAGCTTGGCCGGTGGCACGAGGGCCTCTGAGTTTTTAAGAGAAGCCAGGAATCACAATTTTATATAAAACTTCTTCATTTTAAACTGTTGGCAGCTAATTCAAAATTTTTGAAAGCTATGTATGAGCAGTTAGCTCAGGGTGGCAGCACGGGGACGGGGGGGGGGCGCTGCATGGTGGCTTCAGTGCTGGGGACCTGCACCCACGCCCATGGCACTCAGGCAGCAGGCAGTGACCAAGCCTCTCGGACGTGGCCACGGCTGCCTCAGAGTTGAAATGAACTTCAGAGGAATTTTTATTTTCCTTTCGGGAATGTTGAGAGAGACATTTCCAGCGGTTCCGTGTCTGTGAGGAGAAATCTGTGGTTGTCCTGTTTTTCTTGGAGGCCAGCAAGGAAGCCCATCTGCAGTGCGTTACCAGGAGGGAGTGTGGGGGGCTCTGTCCAGGCCAAACAGCACCTCGGACCGGGTGGGGGCCCGGGAGGGAGCCCGGGAGGGAGCCTGGGAGGGATCAGTCCCCAGACCCTTGGAAATGGCCCCCTGCCCAGGACAGCCCCGAGGCAGCCTGGCCAGCAGGTCCCATGGCAGTGTGTCTGGTGCCCAGTCCCAGGGCTCTGAGGTTCTCTTGCCTGGGCTCCCCGAGCTTGTACCCGTGCCTGGGTGTCCTTCGGGCCCCTGTAGCTTGGGGAGCAATTCGTCTCTTGTAGTCATAAGGGGACCCCCCTGACCCCGTGTCCAAAAGGCTCAGGAGCCTGTGCTTCTGGGTTCTGGGTAATGTCACACGGCTGCTTATATTCTTGGACTTCATCACCAGTAGGACAAAACTGGGCTTGGATTTGTCTTGGCACCTTGGACTGGTATGGGGTGTGGGGTCCTCATGGAGAGAGGGGGCCCTGCAGGAGCCACCTCAGGATGGGTCTCCTGGGGGCAGGGCCGAGGCTACCTTTGGTGGTGTCCTCTGTGCTCCCCACAAGCTGTGGTGGCCCCAGGGTGTCCTGGGCAGCTGGGAGCCCAGCATGGCTCTAGCTCATCGGGTCCCTGCTCTGGCCTGGCCTTAATTTCCTCATTTGTAAAGTTGGGGGTGTTGGACTAAAGCCAGGCCTCAGCCCCGCGGCCATGGCTCATGGGCTGTGTCCCCACATCCCTCCCCCACTGACATGTTTTGTTTGACTCACACAGTGTCTTCAGAAACTTTGAGTGTACACTTAAAAATCAGAGGTTTCACGTTAAAATCTCAATTCTCAGTTTCTTCAGAGAGATCAGAAGCCTGGCTACCTTGGCCGTGTTGCTGCAGGCAGGTGTGTGCCTCTTCTGGACGGGGTGAACACGGCCCCTCTCCCTGCGTTTTCACGTCTGGCGCACCCACTCCTGGCCCTGCCTGCCCTGGTTGGTGATAAGCGCGAAACTCCCAGACAAAGACGACCTCTGGCTGATGGTTACACACGCACAGACCCTCTCCTCTCTCTCACACACACCGTGCACACGCTTGTGACAGAGCAGACACATCTACGTCCTTATCCACGTAGAAAACTCTGGGATGAACCAAGCCACCCTGAGGAACTTCCCTGAGCTGGCACTGGGAACCCAGTGTCCGGCCTGTCTCTGTACGTGTCCCTGCATGGGCAGCCCTGACACTGTGTTCTTTTAAGAAAGTCCCAGGACCCTTCCCCATTGGGTACCTGTGGCCCAAGAGGCAGGTCATAAGACTGGACAACTTGGGACCTGGGGACTGGCTGTGCTGTGGGCTAAGCTGTCTGCTGGGCCTTGGTATGCCACAGCCTTGTCCCAGACTTTGTGGCCCAGTGCAGCGGGCGTGAAGAATTCACTTTCCTGTGTCGTAGTCTGTCTGTCCATCAAGCCAGCCAGCCAGCCAGCATCTGTGAGCGCCCCAGCCCTGTGCTGGGTGCCGAGCAAGCACAGTCGATTCTCTGCCCTGGAGGAGCCCAGTTGGGGGATGAGGCAGAAGAGGGTGAGCTGTGTCCAGTGGTGCCAGCATGCTGGAGAGGCCCGAGGTAAGGGCAGCACATGCTGTCCTGGCTAGGTGAGTTCCAGGAAGCTCATCAGAGCTGGTGACACACTAGCCAGGACTCAGGCTGAGCAGTTGTGCTCTGGCTCCAGGGACAGGCAGGGTGTGCTGGCTCAAAATGTGGCCTTTGAGCCACATTTGAAGCTGCCACCTGCTTTAAATCCTGGCTTCTCCCTCCACCTCCCAGTGTCTCTGTGTCTTCATCTGAAAAGTAGTTAATGGATGTCCCCTGGTAGGCTGTGGGGAGGATTAGGCCTGTCACACCTGCAGAGGGCTCCTCGAGGGCCTGGCACATTGTGGTAATGAAGCGTCCTGACCAGAGGGGAGCCCGCCTCTAGCCGCAGCTGCCGGGAGAGGGTCTCTTCACAGCATTCTGTCCCAGCGCTGCCTCCTCCACTGCCTCTCTCGGGGGCTCAGCCCACAGGCATTCAAGGTGCCTGTCCCTCTTCTGACAGCTGCCAAGCCGCCTGATGTGGGAGAGAAAGGCTTTCTTACAGAGCTCCCAAAGTCTCTGTGCCTCTGACTGCGTCCCAGGGGTCGCTGCCCACACTGCATTTATCCAGCAGTTGTCTGCTGGGCTCAGGGGAGGCAGTCTTAGCAATCCCTGACCAGGCCAGTGTGCCCTTCTGCCCCCCTGGTCAGGTTTGGGAAGCAGGCACCATCTGGAGCCAGAGTGAGGGGCTGGAAGTGGGCCCCCTGCGCCAGACGGGCCTCCTGGGGTCCTGTAGACGGGGCTGTAGAACCTCTTCATCAGCGCCTGCCCTGTGTGCCCAGGGACCTTCCAGAGCTGAGTGGACAGTGAGAACTGCCAGCCACAGCTCTGTTGGACACTGTGATGTGCTCTGTTTTTCTCACACGGTGTCAAAACCCAAAATGAACAAATTGAGCTAATATTTAAGAGAATTTTTATACAGAGCTGGATTTCCAGCTTTCCATGAGAAATCAGGACCCTGGCAGCACCCAGCTTACTTTGCCCTTCTGCGTGGCTGCTGCCTGGGGAGGGGACACATGCTCCATCCTCCCAGCCCTACCATCCCCACTGACTCCCTGGCCTGGAGTCTGGGGCTCGGCCACCCTTTGTCATTGTGCCCTGTTGTCTTTCTTTTAGCCAAAATACATTTCTCAGCATCCTTGATGCAATCAACAGTTGATATAGGAGAGCCAGGCAGAGGGGCTGTGGGCATCAGAGACAGTGAGAGCGAGCGTGCATGTGGCCTGCTGGCTTGGAAAATATTCTTAGGGGCCTAATTTGCAACTCCGCAGGCACTGGCTTCACTCATTTGTGTCTGGTCTGGGCTCCTGTAAGCATTTGAATTGCTACCTCTGGCCTTTTTAAAAAGAAATTAACTTAAAAATTGAATGGAAATTCATATAAATCACCATTTAACCATTTCAACCAAAAATGTATAATTGAATGGTTTTTAGTGTCTTCACGATGTTTGCAGCCATTACCACTATCTAGCTCCAGAACATTCTCATCGCTGAAGTGGAAACCCCATACCCATTAGCAGTCCCCTTCCCTTCCCTCTAGACCCTGGCAACCACCAGTCTACTTCCAGTATCCATGGATTTACCTTCTGGATGTTTCGTATAAATGCAGTCCATAACAACATGTGGCTTTTTGGGTCTGGCTTTACCCTCTGGTCTTTTCAAAGTAATCTGTCTTGCCTGTGTGCAGGCCCGTGGATCACCATGTGGCTGCATTCGCTGGTCCCCTTCCTCCATGCCCATGCTGGCCTGATCCCACCCCTTAGTCTCTGAGGCCCCATGAGCGCCTTCCTTCCACTCTCGCCCAGGCCTCTGGCCTTGCCCGGCAGCTGGCTGCACTGGGCTTCCAGAGCCGCATGGCTGCACCAGCCCCCTGCACCCAGGGGCTTCCCCACCACCCCAGGCTACTGGACAGCCTCCTAGCTCCTTCTCTGACTTGTTTATGACCATGGTCATTTCTCTATTGGTTCCAAGTTCCCTCTAGAAACAGGGATGAAGGGGTTTCACTCATTTCTTCAAATGATACTTAGCTTTAGGCTGTTTCACTAAGGTTTTAGGCCAGTCCTTAGAAGGATTCCACACAGAGCATGTAGTCCAGGGTCCACTGCTTGGGAGTATCAGATGCCCAGTGACATGACTATAAAGTAATAATAGCACTAAATGATACCCATACTGCTCCCCCACAAATCTGCAGAATCATGCCCAGTGGTAGATAAAAGATCCTGCAGGTGCTGGGTCCAGGGCACGGGTGCCATGCACATTCTTGCTCCCACCACCGAGCACAAAGACAGGGCTGGGTTGAGTCAGCTGGGTTCCTGTGTCTCTCTGTAACAGGGGCTTCATTGCACAAGCCCCGTAAAATAGGCAGCATGTGTTTTATGAACCTGAGGGCTGTAAGAGGGGAAGGAGCAGTGGGAACTGTGGTAAGAACACTCCAGCACGTGCAACTTCCTAAGGGGTGGCTCCTTCCCCGCTCCTGAAGTGAGCCCAGTGCTGACACTGAAGTGGCAGTTGTGTCCCCCCAAGATGGCATTTGGAGGGGCCCTGATCACTCTGGAACAGCTCTGAACTGGGCAATGTGGAATCAGTGTGAGACACAGCACATGGACCTCCACTCCTAGGCCCACGCCAAGAGAAGAAACTCATGAGAAACCCCTGCGGGGACTGAACTGGAGCTGGTTTGGACATGGCATGTCCCCTCTTAAGCAAGAGGACAGGAAGTGGGACCCTCGAGGCTGAATGGTGGGAAGGATCTGAGCTCACTGGTGGAGAGATACGTGTGTCCCCGGCATTGCAGCTGGGGCCAGCACAGCTGTGAGAGGACAAATTAGAGGAAAAGGGATGCCATTTTTTATAAGAAAAGTTATAAAGGAGAAAATGGAAACAGAAAAACCAAGAGAAATTGAGGTAACACAGTAAGATGGGAGAAAGAAGCCCAAATTTATAAATAGAGTAAATGTAATCGGATTAAACTCTCCAATTTGAAGACAGAGGCTGTCATAGTAGATAAACAAGATAAATCCACAGTCCAGCT
Source organism: Lepilemur ruficaudatus (assembly GCA_963574885.1). NCBI lineage: Eukaryota > Metazoa > Chordata > Mammalia > Primates > Lepilemuridae > Lepilemur > Lepilemur ruficaudatus. Next base: position 6,000 of record CAUYRT010035403.1, on the reverse strand, counting down.
CTATGCAACCCAGAGATACAACTAAAGGGTAAAGGCAAGAAAAGGCTGAAAGTAAAAGTACAGAACAGAAATATCAGGCAGCCAAAGGCAAGCTGATGTTAATTCAATCTCAGACTTAATAGACTTCAAGACAGGAGACTCTGCTAGGGAAAGGCAGGTCACCGTTTAATGAGAAAAGGTTCATTTCCCCAAGATGAATAGCAATTCTAAAGGTATAGTCACTTAATAAAATAACGTCAACATATGTGATGTAGACTTTGTTAGAAATAGAGAAATTGACAAATGTATCATCATTTTGGAGAGATTCCAGCCATTTTTTCCAGTTAATGCTGGATTAACTAGACCAAAAAATCCAGTAAAGATAAGGATGTTCTAAATAATGTAAATTTTAATAACAAGCTTGATTTAATGCATATAGATAAATTTTGCATCTGACATGTAGAGTTTACACATTTTTCTCAAGCACATATGCAGCACTTATAAAAAGTGATCAATTAAGTACAAGTCTCATGAAAATTAAAAGAGTAATTAGCATCAGCAGATCTTGTCCTCTGACCATCATGCCTATAAGTTAGAAATTAATAACCTCCAAATGAAAGTTCTCATTATTTGGAAATTAAAAAAACCTTTTAAATAATTCATGGGTCAAAGAAGAAATAATGGAACTTTAAAAACAGTCACAACTAAATGATAGTAATACCACTAAATATCAAAACATGGATGCAAATTTATATTAAAAAAGAAAAAGTTTACAAATTAAAGACATAAGTTTCCAGGATAAGAAGTTAGAAAAAAAGAAAAATTGACCCAAAGAAAGTAGAAGGAAAAAGATAATACAAAATCAGTTCAGACGTCAGTGAAATGGAAACCTCTCAGCTCTGACAATTATTCCTGTCAGGAGGATGCAGGGTCAGTGTTGCCAGGTCTTTCAGCTTTTCAAGGGAAGTGAGAAATACGTAATTCTGCAAGAAATTTCTGAATTTAAAAATATATGATGTCTTTCGGCCGAATTTGGGTTGTGTACCTCGTTTATGACCCCTGGCACTGGGAGGAATTGTTCTCCTGGGATTTAACTGGGGGGTGACAAAAGTGACTCAGTGAGCACAGCCTCCCTATCGCAGCCAGTGACGCACCTGCAGACAGGTCCATGCTGCCGGGCCCTGCTCCCTGGGCTGCGTCCTTCCTGACCAGTATCCCGTGTCAGACTTTCTGTGGACTTACGTTTTCATGACTCTTGGCTATGTATCTAAGAGGAGAATTGCTGGGGCATATGGGAACTCCGTGTTTAACCTTTTGAGAAACTGCCAGGCTGTTTTCCAAAAAGTCTTGAACGTGGTGTCCCCCCAGAGGGCCAGGGCCAGTCACTGCACCAGGAACACGCAGAGGTGCCGTTTCTAATTAGCAGGCGCTCATCTCTGTCTGTGTCTCGGGGTCCTGCTGGTTTCTGGCTCTCATCTGAGCACTCGATGTTCTCAGGCCCCAGCCTGTTCTATCCAGAATTTGGGGGAGGTGGTGGAGAGGATGTGAACCCTGCTTTTTTTTGGCTGGAGAATAATTTTTATATTGAGTCCATGTTGAAGTGGATCCCCCATCGGGCAGAGATAACGATTCTTGAGGCTTTTTGTGTCCGACTGTGGTGGCTTCTCGCAGCTTTATGTCCAGTACCATGTGGATGTCATTTTCACTTACATTGTCTCGCAAGGGCCTGGAGAGATGGGAAGACCTCATTTATAGGTAAGAATGGAAGGCTGGAGGTGGCATGGTTCGAAAAGCAGAGGAGCTGGGGTTTGATGGGGGCCGATGCAGACGTGGGCTCTTTCTGTTGTGCTAGCTCCAGGTGCTGCTGATGCTGAGCCCCTGTGGATGGCCAAGGCATGGCCTTTGCAGAGGTGGGGCAAGCTGATGAGGCCTTGGCTCCTCCCCCTGGTGTGACCAGAAGCTCCGGACGTCTCTGGGTCTCTCCTGTCTCATGTTTCCGTGAGGAGCCCACCCTGCTGGCAAAAGCCATGTGCGCGGGCAGAATGGAAGGTGCCCGTGGGCCGATGGTGCTGCTGTCGGAAGATAAGCAGAGGCTGCTCTTGGGAGTGAGTGAGGGGTGGCCTCGGCCTCCCATTAGGCAGAGTGAAAGTCAGCAGCAGCTGTACAGGGCTTGCCTCCTGCCTACCCACTCCCCTTCTTGGTGGCAGTGCAACCAGCCCAGGGCTTGCACTGCGCAATACTGGACAGCCACAAAGTGGGACCCAGAGGCCCCGTTAGCTGGTGCTTAACATGCAGGCAGTCAGCTGGGTCACCTGCCAAGTGTCGCCTAGGGCCTGGCCAGACTGGAATAGCTCTGAGAAGTGAGAGGTCAAGGAGCAGATCATTCTCTTATTTTTTCTTTTATGATAGGTTTATTGGGACATAATTCACATATGCTGTAGTTCAGCCATTTAAAGTACACAGTTCCACGGTTTTAAATATATTTAATATATTCACCACAGGGTTGCATAACTATCACCACAGTCAACTTCAGAACATTTTTATCATTCCAGAAAGAAACTCTGTACCCTTGAGAAGTTATTTCCCATTTCTCCTCAAGAGGTTTTACTTCTTCCTTTCTAGTTTGGGTGCCTTTTTTTCTTTTTTCGTCCCTGATTGCTCTGGCTAGAACTTCCAGTGCTTTGCTGAATAGAAGTGGTAAGAGGAGGCTTCCTTTTCTTATTCCTGATCTTAGAGGAAAAGCTTCCAGTCTTTCATCATTGGGTATGATGTTGCATTGGGCTTTTTATAAGATCCCTTTGTTGTGGAGGAAGTTCTCTTCTTTTCCCCGTTTCTTATTTTTAATCACAAAGAGTGTTGGATTTTGTCAACACTTTTGACAAAGTCACTTTTGCTTTTTCTGGGTCAGTTGAGATGATCATGTGGTTTATTTACCTCCATTCTATGAATGTGGTATATTACATTGATTGATTTTTGTGTGTTGAACCACCCTGGCATTGCAGGGAGGAATCCCACTTGGTTATTTTGCAAAATCCTTTTAATATGCTGCTGAATTAGGTTTGCTAATATATTGTTGATGATTTTTGCAACTATATTTGTAAGAGATATTGGTCTGTAGTTTTCTTTCATTATGATGTCTTTGACTTTGGTATCAGGGTAATGCTGGCCTAATAGAATGAACTAGGAAATGTTTCTTTTTCTTCTATTTTTTGAAAGAGTTTGAGAAGGAATTGGTGTTAATTCTTTAAATGATTGATAGAATTCACCAGTGAAGCCATCTGGTTCTAGGCTTTTCTTTATTGGGAGTTTTTGATTATTGATTCAGTCTTTTTACTTATTGTAGGTCTAAAGGTATAATATTTTTTATTTCTCTAAGGTTGGTAGGAATGTCCCCACTTTTGTTTCTGATTTTAGTAATTGGAGCCTTTTCTCCCTCTCTCCCTCTCTCTCTCTCTCTCTCTCTCTCTCTCTCTCTCTCTCTTAAACCTTGGTCAGTTTAGCTAAATGTTTGTCAATTTTGTTGATCTTTTCAAAGAACCAACTTTTGATTTCATTTATTGTCTCTATTTTTCAATTCTCTATTTTTTTTGTCTTTAATCTTTATTATTTCTTTTCTTCTGCTAGCTTTAGGTCTATTATAGATTTCCCTTCTTCTGATTCCTTAAGGTATAAAGTTAGGTTATTGATTTGGGATCTTTCTTATTTTTTAGTGTAGGAATTTACAGCCATAAATTTTCCTCTGAGCAATGCTTTTGCATAGCTCATAAGTTTTGGGTATATTGGGTTTCAATTTTATTTATTTCAAGATATTTTCCAATTTATCTTGTAATTTCTTCTCTTACCCAGTGGCTATTTAAGAGTATATTGTCTGAACTTCCACATATTTGTAGATTTTAAAGTTTTTCTTTTATTGTTGATTTCTAGTTTTATTTCATTGTGGTTGGAGAAGACACTTTGTATGACTTCAATTTTTTAAATTTATTGAGACTCGGTTTGTGACCTGACATAAGGTCTATCCTGGAGAATGATCCATTGTATGTGAGAAGAATATATATTCTGCTGTTATTTGGTAGGGTAGTTATCTATGTCTGTTAGGTCTAGTTGGTTTATAGTGTTATTCAAGTCCTCTGTTTCCTTATTGATCTTGTGGCTAGTTGTTCTATACATTTTTGGAAGTGAGATATTAAAATTTCCAGCTATTATTATAGAATTCTCTATTTCTCTCGTCAATTCTGTCAGTTTTTCCTTCATATATTTTGTGACTCTCTTGTTAGGTGCATATATGTTTATAATTGTTATATGTTCCTGATGAATTGGCCCTTTCATCAGTACCTAATGCCCTTCTTTGTTGTAAAATTTTTTGACTTAAAGTCTATTTTGGGCCGGGCGCAGTGGCTCACGCCTGTAATCCTAGCACTCTGGGAGGCCTAGGTGGGTGGATCGCTCAAGGTCAGGAGTTCCAAACCAGCCTGAGCAAGAGCGAGACCCCGTCTCTACTAAAAAAATAGAAAGAAATTAATTGGCTAACTAAAAATACATAGAAATAATTAGCTGGGCATAGTGGCGCATGCCGGTAGTCCCAGCTACTCGGGAGGCTGAGGCAGGAGGATCGCTTGAGCCCAGGAATTTGAGGTTGCTGTGAGCTAAGCTGACGCCACGGCACTCTAGCCTGGGCAACAAAGTGAGACTCTGTCTCAAAAAAAAAAAAAAAAAAAAGTCCTTGTTGAACAATTAGATGTGGGAAGGTAAGAACAACCCTTGAGAGAAGTCACAGATTTTAGATTAAGCATTCACTGGATGATAATGATGATTGTGGAGAGGCGCAACCAATAAAAATGAGCAAGTTTCAAGGAAGAGAGTAGTGATTAAAATGATGATTTTAGTTTTGAACATGCTGACTTTGAGGCACTTGTAGGACATTAGAAGTAGATACGAGTCTGGAGCTCAGAGGAAATCTGGGATGAAGATACAGATGTACAAGTCATATATAGATAAACATTTAAGTCAGGAGAGTGATGAAGTCATCACAGAGAGTGTAAGATAGAGAATGAAGAGAGAAGAGGTCTTAGAAGAGGGAACAATCCTAAGGGAGAAGAAGCCTGCAACGAAGCTTCCTGCAATGGAGGGACCAATTTGTAGAGAGAAGATAACAAGAAGAACAAAGACAGAGAGTGTTTAAAGGAAGAATTAGAAAGCAACTTCAAAGCTATAGGGATTAAAAAAATACTAAAACATTTCTTGAATTGATCACTATGGGAGTCACTGACAAAATTAGTGAGAGTAGTTAAGGGCGTGTTAAGCCAAGGGCAGAGTATAGTGAATTAAGAATGGGAAGACAAAGAATTTATTCTTTCAAGAGGTTTGGCTGTGAAGATGAAGAGAAAAGTAGTGGTAAATGGAAAGGAAAAAAGGGTAGAAGGTAGACTTTTTTTCCCACATTAGATGGGAGACAGAGAGAAGATAATAGAAGGAGGTCCATGAAGAGACATGAGGTGAGATAAGCTCCAGAAAGAGGAAAGGAAGAAGGGAATGTATGCTAAGGGAGTATACTGGCAGGAAACTGAAAGAGTTCTAAATCTCATGGCCTCTAATTTCTCTGTGATGAGAAATTACATCAGCACGATCATTTGTTGATAAAGGAGAGGAAGGAAGGGTAGAGTTGAAGATCTGAGGCAAGTGGAGCAGTCTGAAATAACTACTGAGAATAAGAGAAAATGATAACTAGGAAAATGCAGGACTGCTGTACTGTCATGAGGTTAGAGACCACTTTGTACTGATTATTTGATTTTCTCAGCAGCCTGTGCGCAGACATGGGAAAAGGAGACAGCTGGACTGATTCATAGTTGGAATTTTGCCAGGTAGTGTGACAGAACACAAAAGACAAGAAAATTTGTTATATTGGCAAATATTCATAAGAATGATAGAGTATGGAGATTAAGCTAAATAGTGAAGAATATGGAAACTGGAGGCGCTGAATACTAAGAAAGAAGAGTCAAAAGATGGAGATCTTAATGAAAGAGT
>CAUYRT010035402.1:0-24023 GCA_963574885.1 Lepilemur ruficaudatus | reverse complement strand
AGGAAAAACAATCTCAATTTCTCCTACCATCCTCCTCTCACAACACAGAATACTTTTGTGACCTCTGGTCACCAATGTGTGGGTATTTCTCCCCACCAAGCAAGCAAGCAATTCTACAGATTCTCCCGTGGACACCAGCTGAGTGTCCTCTAATTCAGTCCAACTCTGACACTGTCTACCTGGAGATAGCGTCTGATCGCAGGTTGAGGGCTCAGTCCCACAAGACCTCCTCAACTTCTGATGCCAATCTCAAGCCCTAATTTATGTTATGTATGGTTTCCAACAGGCTGGCTATAATTCTGAGTTCCCAAGACTGGGTTTGATTAATTTGCTAGAGCACCTCACAGAACTCAGGAAATCGCTTAGTTATATTTACCAGTTTATTATAAAGGATATTACGCAGGCTACAGATGCATGGCCAGATGGAAGAGATGCACAGGGAAAGGCATGTGGGAAGGGGCACAGAGCTTCCCCGCCCTCTCTTGGTACACCACCCTCCAGAAACCTCCTCATGTCCAGCTATCTGGAAGCTCCCTGAGCCCAGTCCTTAGGGGAGTTTTTGGAGGCTTCATTAAGCAGGTATCATTGATTAAATAATTGGCCATTGATGATCCACTCAACCTTCAGCCCCTCTCCCCTCCCCTGGGGTTGGAGGGTGGGCCTGAAAGTTCCTACCGTCTATCACATAGCTGCTTTTCCTGGCCACAAGCCCCCATCCGGAGGCCTTTTAGAAGCCCACCAAGAGTTGCTTGACTAGTCGCCTCTTGGCATCCCTGTCTCTCAGGAAATTAGAAGGTTTTTAGGAGATCTGTGCCAGGGACTGAAGACAGAGACCAATATGTACACAGTCATGTTCCACATAACAATGTTTCAGGCAACGACAGACTGCCTATATGACAGTCGTCCCATAAGATTATAATGGAGCTGAAAAACTTCTGTTGCCTGGTAACACAGTAGCCCTCATAATGTTATAGTGTAATCACTTTATTTTATTATAAATTTAATGTAGCCTAAGTTCACAGTGTTTATAAAGTCCACAGTAGTGTATGGCCACGTCATAGACCTTCCCATTCACTCACTGTCACTCACTGACTCACCCAGAGCAACTTTCAGCCCTGCAAGCTCCATTCGTGGTAAGTGCTCTACACAGGTGAACGGTTTTTCATCTTTTCTACTGTATTTTCACTGTATCCTTCCTTGTTTAGATATGTTTTGATACACAAATACTTACCATTGTGTTACAATGGCCTACAGTGTTTGTGCAGTAACATGCTGTACAGGTTTGTCACCAAGGAGCAATAGGCTGTACCACACAGCCTAGGTGTGCAGTAGTTCATACCATCTAGGTTTGTGTAAGTAACTCTATGATGTTTGCACAACAATAAAATCGCCTAATGATACATTTCTCAGACTGTATCCCCATCATTAAGCAATGCATGACTGTATTTCTTATTATTTCCCAGTGGCAAAAACAAAACACAGCAAAACAAAATGTGTGTGTGTGTGTGTGTGTGTGTGTGTGTGTGTGTAAGTATCCAAGCCTCTGGGTCTGCATAGAATAAGGGTCCACGGGCCTCTTCAAGAGCATCCCATGGAGCTTTGAATTAGCCATTTGCCATTTGTCATTTGGCCCTTCCCTTTCTGGATATTGCTTGGTTACTCTGTTTCTAAAATGCCCATTCCTCTCTCATTCTTCAGTCCCCAGTACCACGCCCCCTCCAGGATGGGCAGATACCACCTTGTACAGCCCCTGTTGACCCCACAGTCAGCCTGCGTCCCTCTCACCCCGTGAGCCCTCTGTAAGGAGCACGCTCTCTTCCACTGCTCCACTGCCACAGCGTCTCAACTGAGTTTCTGACCTCTAAAAAATAAATAAAGAAACAACAGAGATAGTGGGCCATGGGGGGAGATCACACACTTTGGAGCAAGGAGACAATGAGTCATAGTTCGGCTATTTTGCAGCATTATAATCTTGATCAAGTTACTTAAGCTCCCTGAGCCTCAATTTTCCCATCTGCAGACTGGGACTGATAATGTCATCGACCTGCCCTGGTTGTCGAGGTGATAAGAGCAAACGAGAGCACGCATACGACAGCCCAGGAGTGCGGGGAGACTGTTTGCGAGGGCTGGGACACAGCAATGCCCCCACGGGGGCCTGCCCACCTCCTCTCCCCACCCGTGCCAGGGCGTTTGCAGGGATGGCCAGCCCCGTGCCCCGGAAGGCAGTCCGGTGACAACCGAGAGAGCACCTGCTTCCCAGGGCCCTTCTTTCCCTGCAGAGCAGCTCCTTGCGCGGCCACAAGAAGTGGGAATAAAAGCAGCTGCGCTTCTTCCTGCCCGGGAGTCTGAAACAGCGAGCCCACAGGACACGCCTGTTTGTAACTCACCAAACCAAACCACACGGAGTGTTTATGACCAGAGAAGAGTGGCCCTGACTGTCCTCTCCCTCAGATAGCAGGGACACCTTACCCAAGGGACACTCCCTTAGCCATGTTCTCGGGGCCAGCAGCATGAGTCACTGACCTCTGAGGTCACTCTGGCTCCAACTCAAAGCAAACAGAGTCCTGATTCATAGACCCAGGTGAGAAGTGAAGGGAAAAAGAAAAAGACAAAAGCTAAGAAGCTGAAGGCACCCGGGGACCGCAGGGACAAGCACATTCTGTGGTCCTCGCAGAGCCTCCGGCAGCCGTCCAGGCCAGCACGTCAGTGGCCTTTACACCAGTGTGTGACACAATCGCCACAGCTCGGCAGTTTGCTGGAGGAATACCCGAGCTGCTTGCGCGGAGTGGATCCGTGCAGGACACGCAAACGCACTCCAGTGGCTGAGTGCTGGCGCTGGGGCCGGCTCTTCCGCCTGCTCACGTAGCCCACCTGGTGATAATTCTCTGTGTGTATCATCTGCACACAGTTCACCACAGAATTGAAAACTGCACCAAAATCTGCCTCCCTCCGTGAAAAATCTGTAATTGCTGAAGTGTGGTGCTGTCACGGAAGCCTCCAAGCTACTCAGAAGTTCTCAGGAGGTCAGAGGCTTTGTCCAGAGCTCTAGTTAAAGATTAACTGGCTGGAGTCTTTGGCCCCAGCCAGGCCTAATTAATGGTGGCTGTTGTCTCCTCTCCAGGGTGAGGGAGCTGGGTGGGGCAGGCCCAGCACCCACCCAGTGGATCAGAGCAAAAACAGATACACCCAGAGTCCTGCTCCCAGCTGTCCTCCTGAACCTCTCGGGCCCTCTGTCTCCTCTTCTGTAAAACAGTGGCGCTGGACCTGACTCCCGTCGTGGACAAGAGCGGGCTGCAGGAGGAAGAGGTTTGCAAGGGAGTTGGGCTGGGGTCTGGGCTGCCTCTGAGGCCCTAAACCCACCCGCCCCACAGAAGGACAACGATGCAGCCCACCTGCCCCGTTCTCGAGAGGCCTGTGTCGTTCCTGCTCGGGCTGCCCTGGACAGGTCTCGGAGAGCTTCCCCCGTAGGAAGGCCCTTGAGGAGGAATCACAAACTGCAGTGACAAATAATAAGCCACAGCAAGCCCTCAGGGACAATTAAATAAAAAAAACAAGTTTGGCCTTGCTCTGGGGAGCAACCTAAAAAGCGTTTTTTATGTTCTGTGAGAAGCTTTGTTGTTTGCTTCTTTTTGACATAAGGCTTGATGGGCATTCCTTCATTTTAACATATACCCCGACACCGTGATTAAAGACGTTCTGAAAGTGCATGTAACTCAGAAATGCAGACTTCCATCTCTTACCCAGAGGGTGTTCCCAGGCTCCAGAGCCATTTCAATTTAGGAAAACGAACGAAAACACAAAGCCAAGCAATTTAGAGAGCCGTCTCTCGAGGATTAAGTTATCAATCATCTGCACCGCTCTTTACCCCTCTCCTTTCTCCCAGTCGATGACGCTGCTTACACGACACATAAAATAAACTCAGGCCTGGGATGGAGGCACCTCATTTTTGTTCCAAGCAGGTGGAAGCTTCTCACTGCTGCTGTGTGGTCCTGACACAAGCATACACCCCCGTTAACAGCAAATAAAAACAGAAATGGCCCTACCACCACCAAATAAAGCACCATAGGTCTCCCCTGGTCCAATCACCCCGTCTGATGTTGCTGAGTGACGCTGTCAGCACAGGGACCTCTGGATGTTGGGTAACTGGAACAGAGCTACCCCGGCTGCCAAGGTCCTCTCCCTCTGTAAACAGACTGCAACCCGAGGAATGAATGCCGTCTTATTCTACAGCTATTCTCACCCTTCGCTTGCACAGCCTTGCTCTGTGCTCTGGTTCATTAAAATGCTGAAGTCACCCTGTTTATCAGGGATCTTTGAGCCGCAGATCACTGGTAGAAGCCATGAGGAGGAACAGAAGAAACAAAGGACTATCTTCCTGCCCCTGAGGAATGTACCTTCTAAGACAGAGACAGTTAAAATTCACGTAATAGATAATATGTAACCATGCACATTAAAACGTGCAAACTCCTCTCGGGTGAATGATATCCCAAGTCTGGGGGTTATGGGATTTGAACATCACAGACCAGGTGACTCAGGGAAAGCGCAGATCGGCTGGAAAGGCACGTCCTCCAGTGTGGCTATCGGTGTGGGCGTCCCATGGCGGGAGCCTGCCTGCAGCCTTGCTGGAGCAGAGAGAGGAAAGGAAGAGGTGAGGACGAGCCACGCAGACGGACTTACTCGTGCTGTTCTCGTCGGCACCCTTCACACGTCTGTCCATTTAACCAGCACGCATCACCTGTTCTGCCGCTGTCCTGGGCATTCATTCCTGCCGAGAACTCTGGTGAATTCTGACAATCAGGAACCAAGCAATAGTACAATCAGAGGAGCCTAGGACAAAGGTTTGGGGACAACATGTAGGAAGGCATATAGGATAACAGAGGCTGGAAATCCATAAAGTAACAAGATTTAGAATTTTATTTAGGAAAAGAAATGACACAAAACTTGTAAAATGTCGACCTCATTGTTTTGTGATCTTTTAAATTAGCCTAAAAATGTTTGAAGTGGGAAAAATAGAGAGAAGACAGGCACAGCGGCACAAGCCAATAGTCTTAGCTATTCTGGAGGCTGAGGTGGGAGGATCGCTTGATCCTTGAGGCCAGCCTGAGATACCCCATCTGTAAAAAAATAAATAAATAAAAAACTGAGGGGATGAGGTAGCCATTCGCTAATAGTAGTTTATTAAAGGCATTATTTTTCCATCAAATTCAATAAGGCCTGGACACCAAAACCTGGACACCGTACAGTTCAAAACAAATGACATTACCCAGAATAGCCATAGATCCAACAAGCTGTCCAGCCACCTGCCAGTTTCACCTACAGTCTTTATACCAAGCTAAAAACAAAATGAAACAGAGACAATAGCTCTGGCTATTGGAAGAGTCCACTCTCATGTTTGAAGCCTGCCTTGAAGCCTTCAGAATAACTCCATGGCCCATATTTCATGGCACTGTCTTAAATGTATGGGACACACTCCCTAAAGCTCTTACCGACTGGCTTCTCGCAGCCTTCCTCCACCATAGGCATGCATACCATCTGGGCTGCCCAGCAAGAGTCTACCCTGAGCTCTCCACATGCATAAACATTAGCATCATCAGGGATGAGTGGCCACCACATCCAGGCCAAGCCCACAGGACCAGCTCCTGCCACAGTGGGATGTCCCCTGGGCCTGCCCACATCATATGGCAGTCTCTTGTCTACCTTTATGGAGGTATTTCTTCAGACACTCTCAGGCAAAGATTCTCAGCTGCCTCTCACCCTGTCCGAGCTGCTATGTGTTGAAACACATCAGCCAAGAAGCAATATACTTAAAAAAGTCTCACAGGACTCCATGAGCTTGCAAACTGCAAGGAAATAAAACAATATTTTAACAGGCTGTCCAGCCAACAGGGATCCTGGGACTCTTATATTAGGACTCCATGACTAATCCTATCAAAACTAACACAGGCTACAACAATATTTAGCCAGGAAAACTGCTGAAAGCTGCCAGTGTGTGGTCCTCCATTTAATGATTTCTCAGGTTATTATGCTGGGCAGAGGTTTGGGGAGGGGATGGCATTTCAGAGACTGGTTTACCTTACATGGAACAATTCCTGATGCATACCAAGAAAAATCCCATTACTAGTCCAGAAGCCAGGCTACACCTTTGCATGGGTCTTTCAGGCACCCACTTTAGAAAAGGCAAACCAAAGTTTCCCCAAAGAACACGTTACTTTGTTCTTACAGCCTTGAGGTTGGCAACTTCTACATCGTGTGCCAAGATTCTGAGCCTTCTCCCTAAGCCTGAGAAAGAAGGCGGGTGGGGAGTGGCCATGGCTCCTCCAGAGGAAGAAGTGAGTAAAATCCTTTCTGAGCTCCCAGGGCTGCTGCCAGCTCTCCAAATGCCATGGAGAGTGGGAACAGCACTGTCCAGGTGACAAAGGCAGTCAGAGGTAAACTCTGCCCACAGCAGCCTCAACCCTCCTTTGAACTGTTTCTGTTCTCTGCTTCATGTCTTTTCATACACAAACACATACATGTGTGCATACATGCTCACACAAGCACATGTGTGTACATGTATGTTCATGTAAGCATATCCTTGTACACACATGTTCATGCTAACACACACTTATGCAAGCAAACACACACCCATGCACACACATGCTCATGCTAACACACACTCATGCAAGCAAACACACACCCATGCACACACATGCTCATGCAATTATGCCATAGGCACCTGTGTTCTTTATTTCATATCTTCTCATACCCTGACCACATGCACGTGCACACATATGTGTACACACACGCTCACACAAGTGCGCACGTATCTCCTAGATAGGGAAAATGGCAGAGATAGATGTAAATGCACAGAGCTGAGGAGGGAGGAGCAGAGAGTTTGGTTATGTCTACAAAAGCAGTCTGCCCAGGTAGCCCAAGTTGGGGATCTGGATCAGGTTACGCTGGAATCCCAGCTCCACTACAGGCCGGCTCAGTGTTGTTGGGTTAGTAACTTAATCTGAGGCCCAGATTCAGTTTTGTTTTTTTTCTAAAATGAAGATGACACCATCTACTCACAGGATTTTTTTTACGGAGGATTAAATGAAATGATAAATGTTAAAGCTCTTTGTAAATTTCAGTGTCGTAAAGACTCATATAGGAGCTGACAAGAAGGAAAAATGTGCATCTGTCTACATACCTATGGGAACATCCTCACATGTACGATGAAAAATGAACAATCAGATGTTCATTTGATGAACGTTGTACAGTGAAATGAAATGTCCCAGCATGTCCCAATCTGTCTGCGTGTTACAGCCGATGCTGGTACATCACCTGGTGAGCGACGATGCAGCTACACAGGTCTGGGACCCTGGACTGATTAGAAGTGGCTGTCCATCATACAATGACACAGGGGCATAAAACAAACAACAACATCTTTATTTCAAATTTTGCTATTCTGTTCATCAAGGACTTTTGCATGGAAATAATTTTTATTTTTTAAATATTGCATTAAAATATTCCTTATCTTGATTACTGAGTTCTTTGGTGTCCCCTCAAATTTTGCACAGGATCCAAGCACGTCCCTTGCCTCCCTCAGCTGCCGCCCTGGTGAACTATAAATGAATGTTACTCGCCATTGCCATGCTTGATTTCAGCAGATTCTCTGTGCAGCCAAGTCACTCTGCCTTTTCTCCCTGTCTGCCCAATCTATAAAATAATAAAACTGTTGCAAAGAGTATAAAAGAAGTAAGAAAGTTGGCCCTTGGTGTCAAGGACCTTACAATCCGGTTGGGAAGCCAACCTAGGCTGCTTCAAGCTACTGAGCTATACAACACAGTGTGATAAAAAACTGTTTTTTATAAATTTTATAGGATTTCAGACTAGGAGGAAGACTTCTGGGAGCCATGATCCTTCTCTAATAGGTTCACTAAAGTGAATCTTAAGTGAAGTACAAATTTGGATTAGCATGAAAAATGGTGAGGCATTTTCAACAGAGAAACATTGCACAGCTGAGATGGTGCAGCCTCCTTTCCTCTGTCTTTGGGTCAGAGTTCAGCCTTCGTTAATAGTAACCCTGGATACACAAAAGCTGTGGTGGTCAGAGCTCTCTCTCTCCAGAAAAAGGGTTCAAGCCCACCCCTCCCGCCAGTTGCTCCCCAAATCTCATAACAGCTGGCAATATTTTTTAATTATTTTGGCCATTTCAGCACCAGAACTTAAAATGGATCTTAATAATGGGTTTGGGATTTGGGTGTTTTGTTGTTGTTGTTGTTTTGTTTTGGGTTTTTTGTTTTTGGTTTTGGTTTTGGTTTTTGGCCACAATTTAAAAAGAATGGTGAAAGAGAAAGCTAGCTAGCTGTTTAGGTCATCAAAAACAAGGAAAGTCTGAGAAATTGTCACAGCCAAAAGGAACCTAAGGAGATATGACAACTAAATGTAATACAATGTCTGGATGGGACACTGGAACATAACAAGGACATGAGGTAGACACTAAGGAAACCTGAAGATAGATGCCAGTTAATAATAACGCATGAGTTTGGGTTCATCACTACTCTGGTAATGTGAGCTGTAATAGCGTAAACAGAAAGGTATATATGGGGACTCTGTACTGTCTTTGTAACTTTTCTATAAATCTAGAACTATTCAAAATGAGAAGTTTATTAAAATAAAAAAAAGGTTCTTAGCGGCACAGTAAGATTAGAATCTGGAAGAGGGATAAAAATGAGTCCTGAAGATATCAAAAGGTAACATAACTTGGGCTAAAATCTCTTTTCCAAATCCCCCCAGAGGGGCACACACGGGGGTAGCGTGGGGAGGCCGCTAAGCTACGGTAAAACATTTGGAGGAGTCCAGGGGTCAGGATTCTTTCACCCAACAAAACCTCGGGTCGTTAACCACAGCCCGGGTGCTCCGAGCTGAAAATGACTCATACGAAAAGTCCCTCAGACCGAAGCACTAGGTGTCAGAAGCTGAGTTTCCATGTCCCCCAGCAAGGACCTGAGGCCTCCCCAGGGCTGGCTTGGCTTCCTCGGGGACTCTGGGATCCTCCCGCTTGTCCTCTGGGCCTCCGCCCTGACGGCCAGGATCAGGGCCATCTTAGAAGCTGCGACCCAGAACACACTTGTTCACTTATTCATGGCAGTCTGGACTCAGTTTATCCTCTTGCCTCCTTGGCCCAATCCAGAAGTAGAAGAGCATAGTGCTGATAAGTCTCAAAATTGAATTAAAATGAGAAGTAACTAAAGTAACACTACAGCTCGGGGCACATGGCAGTTCCACAGAAGCACAGTCCCTAGTTCAGCTCTGGGGCCCCACTGTGTGTCTTTCAGTTTCTCTGTTTGGAAAACCCTAACAAGACAGCAGCCTTCACGTGCCAAGGTGAAAACACAGAATGTCTTACTAGAAGGAGGATCGTTGGAGCCCAGGAGTTCAAGGCTGCAGGGAGCTGTGATTGCGCCAATGCGCTCCAGCCTGGGTGACAGGGTCTGGGTGACACAACGAGACACTGTCTCTAAAAAAAGTAAAAACTAAAATAAATAAAAATTTTTAAAAAGTGGTCACGTAAGGTGGAGCCAGGCTGGAAAAGAGAAGGCTGTGGAGGGAATGTCTTCAGTCCTACAAGGGACCCTCCATATAGTGCTTCTTACTAGAAGCACAACCTGTGTGTTGACATGCACACACACACATACGCGTGCATACCCATGCACATTGCCAGCTCAGTGTGCACAAGCCCCGCAGAGAGAGGCCGGCCAGCCCCAGTCCTCCCCTCCTCCACCCCGTGGCGGTGAACGTGCACGTGTGTGCACTACTCACAGGTTCCACCTCCACGGCCGCTGCTCACCACGTGTTTGCCTTCCCGTTTCTCAGAACCCGGAAGGACGTGCAGAGCTCTTCAGCTGAAGTCTGTGCTTATTTCTTCCATCTGACTGGGAGGTTACCTGAGTCCCCCATGCCCAGCAGTGCTCCCTGGGAAGCAATCAGAGACTCTGAGCCAGAGCGCAGAAGCCCGCCATGCAGGCAGGCTGCCTGCAGGTGATCCCAGCAAACAGGTCCGCCCGATTTCACAACAGTGGGATGGGGACAAACCACTCAACTCAGCCAAGAGCCTGGCGAGTGGCCACCCACCGTCTACTGGTCAGGGCACTGGCAGCCGGCTGGAGCGTTCTCAGACTGGGCACTTTAGGAGCTGGTTGGTCAAGACCCACAGAACCAACCCAGTGGGCCCTGTCCCGCTGCCCTCGGCCCTGCATTGTCATGTCGGGGACACACTGGTATCAGTGCTTCACTTTCTGCATTTTCCCTCAGCACCTTGCCTCTCACCAGCTTCAGGTCTGTCTTCTCCAGTACTAACCACAGCTTTTCCTCTCTCACTCCCAGTAACGTCTTTCATCCCGCCTGCATTCCTCCTTCTGAAGCCACCGAATAGTGAATTTATTCTGATTTATTCTGCGCAAGGTATGAGGGTCCTTTGTAGGACTGAAGACATTCCCTCCACAGCCTTCTCTTCTCCAGCCTGGCTCCACCTTATGTGACAACTTTTTACAAATTTTTATTTATTTATTTTTTACTTTTTTTAAGAGATAGGGTTTCATTCTGTCACCCAGGCTGGAGTGCAGTGGTGCAATCATAGCTCCCTGCAGCCTCAAACTCCTCCCAAGTAGCTGGGATAACAGGTGTCAGCCACCATGCCCAGCTCTGTGACCACTTTGTTTACCTGCTCTGGAAGCTTTGATTTATCACCATCCCTTAAAATTAAGAACTCTGTTCTTAGAGCACAGTTTGGAGTTCAGAATAGGATTAATGCCAAGATGATTGATCTATCCCATTGCTACAGTTTGGATGTTTGCCCCCTTCAAATTCCATATTGAAATTTGATCCCCAATGTTGGAGGTAGGGCCTGATTCACAAGAGCAGATACTTCCAAAATAGATTAATGCCCTTCCTTGAGGGTGAGTTCGTTCCTCAGAGAGCTGGTTGTTAAAAAGAGGCTGGTACCTCCCCTCCCTCTCCCTCTCTTCACTCGCCACTGCCCTATGCCTTCCCCCAGGAGTCAGCCTGAGGCCCTCACAGATGCTGGCTCAGTGCTTCATGTACAGCCTGCAAAAACATAAGCCAAATTTACCTCTTTTTTTTTTTTAAATATATTACTCAGCCTCAGGCATTCCTTTATAGCAACACAAAAAGACTAAGACACCCATTTTAACTTTTCCTTTTTTTTTTTTTTTTTTGAAAGAGTCATGTTTTGTCATCACAGCTAGAGTGCAGTGGCATCATCAAAGCTTACTCCAACCACAGATTCCTGGGCTCAAGTGAACCACCTGCCTCAGCCTCCCAAGTGGTTGGGACTACAGGTGTGCACCATCACACGCAGCTAATTTTTTTTTTTTTTTTTTTTTGGTAGAGATGAGGTCTCCCTCTTGCTCAGGCTGGTCTTGAACTCTTGAGCTCAAGTGATCCTCCTGCCTCAGTCTCCCTGTGCTAGGATTATAGGCATGAGCCACTGTGCCTGGCCACTTTTCCTTTTTTAATGCTACTTGATAATGATTTCCTTAGAAATTTCAAATCAATGATTTTTCTAATTCTATCATTCTTTCTACATTTATTGCCTGGCATTCTTCTGAAAAGCTGAGCTTTTCTTTATCAGCTGAAGTTATTTGGCTACCATGAAATATATTTCTTATTGGAAGGATAAGATTAATAATTATTATACTTTAATGAATTTCAAATAAGTTGATTATTGCTGCAAAAAAATAGTGAAAATGGAGGGCTTTCTTCTTTGCTCTCTTTTGATTAATATTATGAATTCATAGACCTTTTTCCATTTTAGAGACTAAAGACATAAAGCTAAGAGATAGCTTCCTTTTCTTAATGGTATGCAGCTAATAAGTGTCAGAACTGGGACTAAGACCCAGGCCAGTCTAATACCAAGACCAATCTCCTAACCATTATACTTTACTGCTTCCCTATGGCCTACTTTTTTTTTTTTTTAAGTTTTCAAATACTGGGTTTGAAAGCACAAATTCTTGCAGTTCACTTGGTTAATACTAGACCCAAGGCTTGTGGGATTATAACAAAATATCTAATATTCATGTCATCAGAGTTTTGGAAAGAAAGAAAAAAGAGGGCAGGACTGAAAAAGTACTTAGAAAAACAAAGGCTGCAAAATTCCCAAATCTGGCAAGAGACATAAACCTACAGATTCAAGAAGCTGAATAAACTCCAAGTGGGATAAAAACAATGAAATCTATACCAAGTCACATTGTAATTAAATTTCTGAAAACGAAAGATTATATATAAAACAAGTGACAATAAATTTCTAATTAGAAACTAAGGAGGTCAAAAAGAAGTGGCACAATATTTTTCAAATGCTGAAAGAAAATCAGAATCAAGAACACTCACCAAAAAAAAAAAAAAAAATCACTAACCAACCAAACAAACAAAACACCTATTAAGATTAAAGAAAAAATCAAGACATTGTCAGATGAAGGAAAACTAAGAGAATTTCTCACCAGCAGACCTACCCTAAAAGAATAGCCAAAGGTTATTCTCTAAATAGAAAGAAAACAATAAAAGAAGAATCTTTGGAGCATCAGGAAGGATGAAAGAACACAAATATAGATTTTCCTCCCCTCCTGAGTTTTCTGAATAAAGTTTGGCAATTGAAGCAAAAATTATAACACTGTTTGATGTGACTCTCAATGTATGTGTAGAAATATTTAAGACAATTATATGACAAAGGTCAGGGGAAGGAATGTAAAGGGAGGTAAGGTATTTATGCTTCACTCAAACTGGCAAAATCATGATGCCAACAGACTATGATAAGTCATATATATGTAAATGTAATACCTAGAGAAACCATTAAGAGCTAGATAAAGAAATACACTCAAAAACACTATAGATATATCACAATGAAATTCTAAAAAATGTTCCAGTAACCTACAAGAAGGGAGGAAAGAATAAAACAGAGAAAAGGGAAGCAGAGAGAACACACAGAAGACAAAAAAATGAAATGACAGACTTAAGCGCTAACATATCGATAATTACTTTAAACACAGATGACCTAAAGTTACACTAATTAAAAAACAGAGATTGACAAGTTGGATTAGAAAACATGACGCAAATGTAGGTTTCCTACAAGACATTCCCTTCTAATGTAGTGATATAGGCAGGCTAAAAGTAAAGGAATGAAAACATATCATATAAACATTGACCAAAGGAAAGCAGGACTGGCTATATTAATATCAGATAAAATAGACTATAGAACAAAGATGATTACCAGAGACAGAAAGGGAAATTACATAATGTTAAAAAGGTAAGTCCACCAAGAAGACATAGCAACCCTATACATAAATGCACCAAACAATGGAGCTACAAAATACGGGAAGCAAAAATTAGTAGAACTGAGAAAAGAAATAGACAAATACACAATTACAATTGAAGACTTCAACACCCCTCTCTCAACAATTGACAGAACAATTTGACATAAAATTAACAAAGCTGTAGAAGAATTCAACCACACCCTCATTCAACAGGATCTAACTGACATTTATAGAACACTCCACTTGTGATGGTTAACATTAGATGTGAACGTGACTAGATTCAAGGATGCCTAGATGGCTGGTGAAGCATTGTTTCTAGGTGTGTCTGTGAAGGTGTTTCCAGAGGAGACTGGCATGTGAGTCAGTGGACTGAGGGAGGAAGCCCGCCCTCGGTGTGGGTGGGCACCATCCCATTGTCTGGGGCTAGGACAAAGCAGGAGGAAGAAGGGAGATAGATATTCAGCTTCCTCTCGCTTCTTCTTGCTCTCTCTTCCAGAGCCAGATGCTTTTTCTCCTCCTGCCTTTGGACATCAGACTGCAGGTTCCTTGGCTTTTGCACTTTGACACTTGCACCACAGCCTCCCAGTGGTCTCCCAGGGGCTTTCATGGCTTCAGCCTCAGCCTCAGACTGGGCGCTGCACTGGCAGCTTTCCTGGTTCTGGGACTTTGGGACTTGGACTGAGCCATGCTACCAGCTTCTCTGGGAGCCACACTACCAGCTTCTTTCATCTGCCAGCTTGCAGACGGCCTATTGTGGGACTTCACCTTGGTAATCATGTGAGCCAATTTCCCCTAGAAATTTCCTTTCATATATATAAAATTTGTTCTGTTCTTCTGGAGAACCTTGACTAATACACACTCCAGCAACATCAGAATACACATCCTTCTCAAGCACCCATGGAACATATACCAATATAGATTATATCCTGAGTCATAAAACAAGCCTCAACCAACTTAAAAGAGTTGAAATCATACAGAGCATGTTTTCTTACCCCAATGAAATCAAACTAAAAATCAATAATGGAAAGATAAAAAGGAAATCTCCAAGCACTTGGAAACTAAACAACACACTCCTAAATAATCCACAGTTCAAAGAGGAAGTCTCAAGAAATTTTTTTTTAAATGCATTGAACTGAGTGAACAATAAAATACACCAAAATTTGTGGGGCACCACTACAGTAGTGCTGAGGGGGCAAGTTCACAGCACTAAATGTACACCTTACAAAAATGGAAAGTCTCAAATCAATAATCTAAGTTCCCACCTTAAAAACCTAGAAAGAGAATAGCAAAATAAACCCAGAGCCAGCATGAGAAGGGAAATAATAGAAATAATAACAGAAATTAGTGAAACTAAAAACAGAATAGTAATGGGGAAAATAAATTGAACAGAGAGCTGGTTATTTGAAAAGATCAACAAAATTGGCAAACCTCTAGCAAGACCAACAAGGAAAAAAGAGAGAGGATGCAAATTACCAATATCAGGAGTAAAACAAGGTATATCACTACAGACCTCAAAGATATCAACAGGCTAAGGGAATACTATGACCAACTCTACACACATAAATTTGACAACTTGAGGAAATGGACACATTCCTCAAAAAATGCAAACTACCACAACTCATCCAATATGAAATATGTAATTTTAATGGCTTTATCACTATTACAGAAATTGAATTTATAGTTTAAAACCTCCAAAACCAAAAAAAAAATCTCAGCACAGATTATTTCACTAGAGATTCTACTGAAGGTTTATAGAAAATTAACACCAATTCTCCACAATTTGTTCCAGAAAATAAAAGACGAGAGATCACTTTCTAATTCGTTTTATGAAGCTAATATTTTCCTGGTTTCAAAAGACAAAGACAGTACAAAAAAAAGGAAACTACATAACAACATCCTCATCAATATAGAAGCAAACATCCTTAACAAAATATTAGCAAATAGAATTCAGCAATATAGTAAAAAACCATATATACACCATGACCAAGTAGGCTTTATTCTAGGAATGCAAGGATATTTCCCTATTTGAAAATCAGTCAATATTAACATAAGCATATTAACTGGCTAAGAAGAAAATCACAGGATGTATAATAAAAATTTTGTCTGGTCTTTGCTCCTGGTTCCTGGGAGTGAGTGTCTATCCCCAATAATAAGAATATCTTTGTTATTCATTGTGGGACCATGCCCGAGTGTATGCTGATGAGGTAATCCATGGTGAGCCCCTGGATAGTTTCAGGATGGGGGCTGGCCACGTCAGAAAGACACACTATGTGGTTAGAGGGTTAGAGCTTTGAGATATGTGATATCCAGCCCAACCTCCCAATGTCCAGGGAGGGAAGGGAAGCTGGAGATTGATTTTAGGCACATGGCAAGTAATTCCATCAGTCATGCCTATATAATGAAACATGGACACCATAGCTTGGATGAACTTCTTGATTAGTGAACATACTGATTCCCTGGGTTGAGGACACAGAAGCTCTGTGGTAAGAACCCTCCCAGACCTTGCCTTCTGGGTCTCTTCTATTGGCTAGTCCTAATATATATCTTTTATAATAAAATTTTAATCATAAGTATAGCACTTTCTTGAGTTCTTTGAGTTGTTCTAGTGACTTATCAAACCTGGGGAGGTGGGTAGTGGGAACCCCAAAATTTATAGCCAATTGGTCAGAAGTGTGGGTGGCTTGGGAAACCCAGAACTTGTGGCTGGCATGTGAAGTGAAGACAGTCTTATTGGGGACTGTGCCATAAACCTATGAAGTTTACGCTAACTCTAGGTGATCAGTGTCAGAGTTGCATTGTAATATTGCACATGATCATATCAATTGATGCTGAAAAAGCATTTGACAAAATTCAATACCTTTTCATGATACTCTTTGAAAAACAGAAGTAGCGAGAACTTCCTCAACTTGATAAAAAGTATCTACAAAAAAAGAAAAAAACAAAACAAAAACCCTGTAGCTAACATAATACGTGATGGTGAAAGATTGAAGGCTTTTCCTTTAAGATTGGGAATAAAGCCAAGATGTACATTTCCACTACCCATATTTAATATAGTGTTAGAAATTCTAGCCAGGGCAGTAAGTCAAGCAAAAAGCATACAGTTAAAAAAAGAAAGAAATAAAACAATACTTATTTGTGGATAATATAGTTGTTTATGTAGAAAATTCAAATGACTCTACATACACACACACAAAAACAACTCCTAGAATGAGTGATTTCAGCAAAATTGCAGGATACAAGATACATACAAAAATTAATTGTATTTTTACATAGTAGCAATGAACACATAAACACTCAAATTAAAAATATAACACCATTTACAATGACTCCAAAAATGAAATCTTGGGTGTAAATCTAACAAAATATGTACAGGACTTGTATACTAAAAACTAAACAATCCTGATGAAAGTAATCGAAGTTGATCTACATAAATGGAGGGACATACCACGTTCACGGATTAAAAGCCTAAACACAGTAAAGGTGTCAGGTCTCCACAAATTGATACAGAGGTTTAACACGACTCCTATCAAGATCCCAACAAAATGTTTTGTAGATGTAGACAAGATTATTGCAAAATTTATATGGCAATGGGAAGGAACCGAAATAGCTAAAACAATTTTCAAAATGAATAAAGTGGTAGAAATCAGTCTATCTGATTTCACAACTGTGAGGTATAGTCAGGGGTATAGCTCAGTGATAGAGCATGCACCTCTCATGTCAGAGGGGTAGACACATACATCAATGGAACAGAATAGAGAACCCAGATATAGACTCACAGGAAAATATGCTTAACTGGTTTTGACAATGGTGGAAAAGTGATTCAATGAAGGAAAGATAGCTTTCTCAACAAATGGTGCTGGAACAATTGGATATCATAGGCAAATAAATGAACCTCAACCAAATTCTCACACCTTATACAAAAATTAACTCAAAGTTAAGTTTAACTTAAATTTAACACATTGACTGCCATGTGAGTTGTATTTAACTCAGGCTCGTTTTGAGCCCCTGGGCCTCCTGAAGCAAAACCCTGCAATTGGTTCATGCAAATCTTACTTGTTGATATTCTTATTGTTACAATTAATATTGACAATTTAATTCTAAAAACATGGATTACATTGCATATAAGTCATGCACAAAAAACAATAAAAATTAGGAAGGATCGTTTTGTTTTAATAAAACACCACGGCCCCAGGGGAAAAATTTTTTTCTAGTGTGGCAGTCAATGTGTCAAAACATAAAACTATAAAACTTTGAGGAAAACAACTAGGAAAAACTCTGAGATCTAGGGCTACACAAAGAGTTCTTAGATGTGACACTGAAAGCACAATCCATAAAAGAAAAAATTGATAAACTGGACTTTGTCAAAATTAAAAACTTATGCTCTGAAAAAAAAAAAAAACCCTGTTATGATAAAAAGACAAGCTATGAAGTAGGAGACAATATTAGCAAACCACATGTGTATAACAAAGGCCTAGAATCTGCAGTAAAGAAACTCTCAAAACTCAATAGTAAAAACCAACAATCCAGTGGGAAAATAGGGAAAAGAGATAAAGAGCAGCCATGTTGAGGCCACCTGACCGGTTTTGCCCTATGGGCTGTGAGCAGAGCTGACATGTCACTTCCGGTCAGAGTACTTAATAGTGGGTGTGTGGGCTTTTCATGCTTCCTCTCTTCCCCTTCCTGGAAACCATGCATTGAGATGACAAAGTAAAGTCACTTGGATCCCTGATTCACTGCAAGGAGAGATTCTCAACTGGAGAGTTGCTCAACTTAACATTGGACATCACATGAGTGAGAGATAAGGTCATAGTGTCAGGGACTGCAATTTCTAGAGTCATTTGTTACCACAACCATAACCCATTCTATTGATGCACACAATGGATAAATTATTATATGATAGAACAATTTAATAAACATTTCTAAATCATTGGGCAATTACGTGATTTTCAGTTTTTCACAATTATTTATAATTAATGATGTTGAACCAACTCTTCATGTATGGTAAACATTTAGAGTGGGTGTTTCTTTGGAGAAACACACTGCTGCCTCTACCACAAAGCAGGAATGGAGATTATTTCCTTAGAATATTCCTAAAATTTCTCCAGTATTACTGGAGAAAGGGAATAAAGGTTTTTACTATTCTGCATATCAGTGCCTTTCATAGCATCTGATACACAGAATTTGGTCATCATAACTTTGTTCAATGAATTCTTTCTAATATTAGTCACCACCACTCTTACCAACTTGTACTATTACCATGTTTTTGGCAAAGTTAGTGAGCATAACGTGATTTTTCTTCCTGATATTGTTCATCTGCGTGGCCTTGGTTAGAAGTGAGGTTGAGCATTTCTTTGTATGTTTGTTTGCTAATTGTGATTCTTCCCTTATGAATTTCCAAAACAGAAGGTTCATAATTGAAGAACAAAGCAGTAGGTTGGCCTGATGAAGTTACTTCTCTTTGTTGGCTTCCCCCAAATAGCACTCACTCCTGCTGAAAGGGGAAAAACATAGTATCACTTTCTCTAACTATAATTCCTGACCTGGAACAAAGCCAGCTCTTTCAGCTGAGGTTAGCTTTAAGTAACCCTTTCAGCTGAGGGTCTCAAATGTTCTCTCATTGTGTTCATCCGAATGTTTAATTAACTGTGGTGATGATTAATTAATAGACACCACTTCTGCCATCTGGAACAAGCTCCCTCTACCTCCTAGCCTTCTCACTTCTCCACTTTAGTTACGATCTCCGTGAATGCATTTGTCTTCTTTCTCATCCAAACATCTTATTTTTCTTCCTCTGTTCTTTTTAATGTCTAATGCTTGAGAGAACTCAAGGTAGGAAAGCTGCTGCCTAGGAGAATTCATCTGGATTCTCACCAAGTTTTGTTACCTCACAGGGTGGGCCAATACTTGGTTGCCAAGTCCCCAAAGTCATATATTTGCCCCTGCTGTCTACAAAGCCATAGTAAGGTGTTCATCTGCAAGTGTGAGATCCCCGCACAGTGACAACAAGGCTCTTCTGGCTCCAGCTGCTGTCTGCTTTCCCAGCCCCTTCCCAGCACGACATTCCCGTCCAACTCAAGCTACTGACACTTCCTAGCCAGGACCTGATCTTGCGTCACCACGTGCCTTTGTATAAGCTGCTCCTTCTGCCTATAACCATTACGGAAATTCTGTTCCTAGCGTCTATCACGGTGCAGAGTAAGGGCTTTCCTGCCAGCCGGGGCTCAGAGCTCATCACTCCCTTCCTCACTTTCTGTAGGACGTGCTATCGCTGTGGCGTCTTCCTCGTGGCCTGGCTCTCTCTTCCTCCAGATTACGAGTCATCGAGAACTTATGTTCTCTCTCTTTTTGTTCCTAGCATCTATCACAGTGCAGAGTAAAAACACAGCAGGTTTTCGTTCAATGAATGGCACTAGGTCAAACCAGTTAGCAAAATTTTTCGCTTCCAACTTCTGACTGGGCCCTAAGAAGTCATCAAAAACAAAACTAGAGTGACACTTTTGAAGCCAAATCACCCAGAAAAGCATCAGAAAGCAAAGGCCAAATTATAAATGCTTCAACTTGGGGCTCAGTGTCAGCATGCTTGCAAATTCTTGCACAACTTGAATAACTTTCCAAAACCTAAGGAAATTCTTATGCATGCATAGCATGGAATACATGACTGGTCTTTTCAGTTAAAATCAGATGTGTTGGTAAGGCTTTAATAACCTGTAGTATTTCTCTCAGATTCGTTTGGTTGATATTGTTGCTTTAGTTCTGTCGCAGTTGGAAGCATCTTGACCTGACCTATGCTGGGGGCGAGGCTGACACACTGAGGGTCCCCGTGCTACCTGTTTGATAGGACAGTTACAAAATGCTACTCTTTTTAGCTCATTAACTGCTTACACTCCTGGTTAGACGATCGGCAAGACGGAAGAGAGACTGGAGGAACGGGAAAGAAAAGAGAGAAATTTAGCCCCTTTTCAGGAAGCAAGACTCTGCCTAGAAACAAACGTGAGGATAAGATTAATAGGGGCAAATTACCGCGAACAATCTCACCCAGAAGACCAGTGCTTTAACGTCCTTGGCTAGATTTTTAAAATCTCCTCAATACAAATGGAGAGCTTCAGATGATGATGATGATGATGGTGATGATGATGATGATGATGATACTGCCCTTAAGTGGCCCCACCCCCCAGCAGGAGACTGCAGGGAACTCAGGTATCTCTCAGCCCCAGTGAGGAGACTGGGTTTCGCGCTCGGTGTCTCATCCTACCCTCAGCTTTCAACAGCCTCAGAGTGGGGAGGAGTGAGTAATGTCCTTCATCCAGAAAGTTCTCAGAACACAGAATGCAGAGGGCATCTAGAGCTGCCGCTGCCTCACGTGGGAATCCACTCCACTAGAGACTGCTGTGTGTTGAGAACTTTGGGCTCTGATGCATCCGGCCCGTCACGCGGACGAGACGACATATTTAAAGAAACATGGAGCTTGAGATGAGGAAACTCTACAAAAGTAACAAAAATTCTAAGAGTTCACTGGCAGCAGGATGTCCAACTGGCAAAGGTAATTTTAAGTGGCACTTTGTGTACGAACAGAATCAAATAATAGAACAACACTGACCAAATGTGAGAGCATCTGAGCATTGGATGGACTTGAATATTCCATGACCGAACTGAGTCACTGCTCAACTCTCAGGCGTTTGAATACTAAATAAAAAAAACACATCAAAAAAAATCCCAGATTTTCTCTGTCCTAAATAAATCAATCATCTACCAAGTTGTAATACAGTGGTAGGGTGGGGATTTTTTCTTTATTTTCTAAATTTCCTGATATATTGTTTTACTATTTTGCCAACAATAATAATAATAATAAACAGACAAATTAACTTAGCAATAGAGTAACATAAATAATACATGCTTTTAAACAATGGCATAAATAAAAAGAAGAAAATATTCAGTGTTTCCTTAAATAGCATAGAAATGGCATTAAAATTCTTGATGCTCTGCAAGCTCCCTCACTCTGGTGCCAACCCCCAGCAAACTGAACCGAATATACCTCAAATCGTGTGATTACATGTCATGTAAATATTATCATTATTCCTGATTATTGTATAATTGTTAAAATGTAATCTTTCATGCATATGTAATTGCTTTCAAAACTCTACTTTTTTATGTGTCTTCGTCTGAGGCTGAATAATTATTATTTAAAGATATTCCCTCTTTTTATGGTTTTTTTTTATTGTGGTAAAATATACGTATCGAAACTATCATTGTAAGCATTTTTAAGTGTACAATTCAGTGGCATTAAGTATATTCACACTGTCAGGCAACCATCATCGCCATCCATGTCTACAACATTTTATCTTCCCAAAGTGAAATTCTGAAATTCCCAAACCACCATTCTATTTTCTGAGTCTATGACTCCGACTGCTCTATGTATCTCATTTAAGTGGAATCATACAGTATTTGTCTTTTTTGTGACTGACTTGTTTCACTCAACAGAATGCCCTCAAGGTTCATCTGTGTTGCAACGTGTGTCAGAATTCCCTTCCTTTCTAGATGGAATAATATTTTCTTGTGTGAATACATCACGTTTTGTTTATCCATTTGCCCACTGACGGGCATTTGGGCTGCTTCTACCTTTTGGCTCTTGTGCACGGCCAACACACAGCCAACGCTGCTGTGACGGGCGTACAGATATCTCTTTAGGTCCCTGCTTTGAATTCTTTTGGATATATACCCAGAAGTGGAATTGCTGGACCATTTGGTAATCCTGTTTCTACATTTTTGAGGAGCTACCATGTAGTTTTCCACAGCGGCCGCACCATGGTACGTTCCTCGCCCCAGCGACAGTGCTCGAGGGTTCCAATTTCTCCACACCCTGCCAGCACTTGTTGTTTTCTCCTATTGTCTTTTTCAAGAACACTGAGCAACGCACTAAACCCTGCCCTGCCCAGCACCGTGTCAGAGGGCGCCTGATCCTCCTCCGGGGCAGGGCCCAGTGCCCTCTGCCACTGAGGCCCACCCTTGGGCCCATCGATCCTGTCTTCCTCAGCAGGACAGTTCTTGATATGAGGCGAAAGGAAGGCCCAAAAGGCTGATGTGAAGGCCTGTGAAGAATCCTCCTCCCCGATCCCCCAGCTTCCCCTGAAAGCTGTTTATGGGAAAAACACTCCCACAGCTACCAGCAGGGGCCCACCTCACCCTCCTCTGTCGGGGCCCTGAGGTATCCACCAGCTCCCAGGCTCCACTGCCCTGGAGAGGAGATTCCTCCACCTTCTGCAGTGTTTCAGGCCCCACCCGGGCCAGCCATGTAGGACCACACACACCTGCCGTAAACCTCCTCTCTCACCCTGGAATCCCCAAGGACCCTCAGACTGTACCCAGCCTGACCCCCTTGCAGCTACTCACTCAACTGAGTGGGTAAAGGACTGCCCAGGAAGGACAAGGTGACAGCTGGGGTTCTGCTGCTGACTCAGGTAAATGACTTTCCTGTCTAGTGTGATGCCCAACACACCTAGAAGCAGAGAGTTATAAGTTACTATCTTTCATCCACGGAGCTGACAGCAGCTTCATTCATCTCCAACACGCTTTTCTGAGGCTCAGAAGTAAGAGGTACCCCTGGCTGTGATTTACAGAGGGTCTAGAGAGAGGGGGAGGTTTGGGGCCAAAAGTCTCCTAACAAAGCAGGAAAAAAAAAAGCAGGAAAGACAAGAAGTGGTTCAGTTCACTTTCCATTTGCAGCTCAGAGAGCCCAGCAGCTCTTTTTGTTTTAAGCAGAAACTGAGAGAGAGGACAGCCAAAGGGAGTAAACCAAAGAAAGTCAGGACTCTGCAATGCCATCCTCCTAGCGTGGCCTGACTCAGTGGAGCACAACTGCCTGGGGCTGGGAGGAAAGAGGAAAAAAGGATGAAGCGATTCTTTCCCCGTAGGCAGACGAGGAGAAGACCAGGTACTGTGGTCTGAATGTGTATGTTCCTCCAAAAGTCGTATGTTGAGGCCTCACCTCCAAAGTGGTGGTATTAGCAGGAGAAGTAATTAGGTCACGAGGCTGGTGCCTCTCATGAATGGGATTAGTGCCCTTAAAAAAGAGGCCCTGGAGAACTCACTCACTCCTTCTACCACGTGAGCACACAGCAAGAAAATGTCATCTACGAACCAAGTAACTGGGCCTGAACAGACACTGAATCTGCCAGCGCCTTGATCTTGGACTTCCTAGCCTCCAGCACTGTTAGCAATAAATGTGTGTTGTTTATAAGCCACCCAGTCTATAGTATTTTGTGATAGCTAGTAAGCCTTTCTATGTGCCAAGGATTGTGTCAAAAAATATAAAATATGTATATTATCTCTTTCAATTTCCACAAGAATAATATATTTCTTTGTCAAACAGATAATACTATGTCCATTGTATAGATGAGAAAACTGAGGTTTAAACAGATGAAGCGACTTGCCCAAGGTCATGGAACAGCTCTCTTCTCCCACAATTATGCACAGAGATTAAGCATTTATGAAGAGCTTCTGTATGCAGAGGTTGTGGGGTGGCTGTGGTCACTGACAGCCACCTTGTCCTTTCATGGCTGTTCCTAATAAAGCCCATGGGCATCAAGAAAATATTTTTTTTTTTTTTTGAGACAGAGTCTCACTCTGTTGCCCGGGCTGTAGAGTGCCATGGCATCAGCCTAGCTCACAGCAACCTCAAACTCCTGGGCTCAAGCAATCCTTCTGCCTCAGCCTCCCGAGTAGCTGGGACTA
>CAUYRT010035398.1:0-58327 GCA_963574885.1 Lepilemur ruficaudatus | reverse complement strand
AGTAGCTGGGACTACAGGCATGCGCCACCATGCCCGGCTAATTTTTTTCTATATATTTTTAGTTGGCCAATTAATTTCTTTCTATTTTTAGTAGAGACGGTGTCTGGCTCTTGCTCAGTCTGATTTCGAACTCCTGACCTTGAGCGATCCACCCACCTCGGCCTCCCAGAGTGCTAGGATTACCGGACAGGCGTGAGCCACTGCGCCCAGCCTTATGCCTCACTTCTTACCCATGTTAAACAAAGTGCCTAATTACATTATTAAAAGCTGCCTAATTCCATTATTATGCAAACACTTAAGCAGAAAAAGGTATGCTTACATTTTTAGTTTTCATTT
Source organism: Lepilemur ruficaudatus (assembly GCA_963574885.1). Lineage (NCBI taxonomy): Eukaryota > Metazoa > Chordata > Mammalia > Primates > Lepilemuridae > Lepilemur > Lepilemur ruficaudatus. Next base: position 57,991 of record CAUYRT010035398.1, on the reverse strand, counting down.
TAACTAGTTGCCCATATTATTCCCATTCCCATGCTAGGAAGTCACAGCAGGGAACTGAGGACCATAACCCTAGGGCAGTATCTCAGCTCCTACTTAGCCAGCTTATCAGGAAGACATCATGTGTTCGTTCTAGTGTCTTATTACCTCATATTCCCCCAGTAGTTAGTATAATAAATTCTGATAATAATGTCAAAAACACAGTGACTCTCTTCACAAGTAGAGCGCTGAGATAGAAAATTTACTCTATGAGTTAACTTGGATGAGAAACTTAGGTCTTTAAAATATTTTTTCCATAATAATTGTTTTTAATTTAAAAAGTGGAAGAAAGATGAGCAGTGGTGAGAAGAAAAGTATTCCCTTTAGTAATACATTATGGTCAACTTCCCTGGTCTGTGCAGGTGTACTCAGAGACCCCAAGTTAAAGACAATTGAGATATAGGTGATCTGTTGGTGACTGTGCCACCGCCTGTTTGATCTTCAGGGTTATAAGTTTGTTTTGACTTCTGTCTCATTATTGTTCAAGAACAATTTCAAAATGCTCCACCAAATGTTAAAACACCTGTAGTTCAGATAAAGAGGATATTTCCCATTCTTATTTGAAATTAAGTAAGACTGTTGAGATAATATGAAATATGTTACTTAGGAAACAAAACTATTGATTCTTTTTAAATTACCGTTTATTTTTAGCATTTGGCCAATGGGTATTAATTGTGAGTTTTTGTTTGGCTTAATCACAGTGTTGCTTCTCATTCTCAATAACATAAAATAGTAATTGTAAATGATTTAATATGATGTTTTTTCTATATGTTATTGTGTTTATAGAAAAATCTTTCAGAGCTTTTATTTAAAAATAAATCAAGAATGCATAAATTTAATATTTATGTTTGTGACTATTTTCTCACCAGAAGTACGTATCCACTAAACTTGCTGATTTATAATGAACTCCTGTTTATTAGTGCTTGAGTTTTAGGCTCATCAGTAAAATAATGAATCAAAATATTGAAAACAATGGAAGGCATGTCTTTATAATTATACACTGGTGTATTTTCATAAAGTTATTTTGTTCTATAGATGCAAAGTACAATTCGAGAACACAGAGATGGTGGTAATGCTGGTGGTATCTTCAACAGATATAACGTCATTCGAGTAAGTTTAAAAATTTTCATGGTGAAAATTAGATTGCCTGAAAATCAGATCTAGACAATGTTTGAAAGTCAGTATTTTCAAACTGTCAAAGATAATCCATCTGATTATCACTCTCCTCACCGTGGTATCTCTAACTCCCCAAGATCATACTTCACTAGAAATAGAGGACACCCTGAAAACACCAAAGCTACCAACAGAAGGCTGGTCAGCTTGTATGGCTGATGCACGTGTGGGCGGGGCTCTCTCCCAGCTCATCCACGCATTCAGACTGTAGCTGACAGCAATTTATTTTTTAATCATTTGAAAGTAACATTAAGGCCTAGATATTCAATCTAATTGAGTTAGTGATTATACCAGAATACATGTCTCTTAATTTTAGTATCTTAATTTATAATATGGAACAGATAACTGTTATAGGCTTTTTTCAAAGGGATATCATAAAGATGAATAAAATCTGTTGAGAATTGGTTTAACCCTTTGAATTAACAAACCTGTGAAAGTTACACTGATGCACATCAGAATTACTCAGGAAGCTTTTGTAAAAATACAGATTTTCAGGCCCCCATCTCTTAAAAGTCATTTAGTCTGGGGAGGAGCCTAAAAATAACCTTAAAAAAGAAAAAAGAAAAAAGAAAAAAAACCTCCTGAGATGATTTTTAGGAACAACCAGGTCTGATACAAAATAAAGAAACCATAACTGAAAATTACGTCACTGAATGCTAGAATATTGACTGAGTTACACTGACTTGGCAACTTTATCATTAAGTTGTCTTAAGCAAACAAAACAAAAATTGAACCTGCCTAAAGGAAAACATGTATTCCATTTTAAATCATAAACATACATTTTACTGATAATTACTTTGTTTCTCCTTTATCCTTAAAGATTCAAAAAGTTGTCAACAAGAAGTTGAGAGAGCGATTCTGTCACAGACAAAAAGAAGTGTCCGAGGAGAATCACAACCATCACAATGAACGCATGTTATTTCACGGTGAGTAGCGTGGCAGTAATTGCAGACATCTCTCTGGGCTTTTTTGCAGAATTCAGTAAAGTGAAAAATCTGTGTTAAATTGACTGCAATAGGGTTGTGTTAAAAATGCTTGTTTTAATTTTTATTTTTTTTTTCAAATAAATTACTTGTTGGTACGAGCTTTCTAATGCATTGCATGTTACCTGCAGGCTTTCCAAGGCATGTGTAATGAAAATAATTTATCTGAAATTGTTTCAGAACTTAAATTGCATGTTGAGCCAGCTGGCGTTTGTGTTGTAATCTAGTCCTAGTACATTACGTATAATAGACCAACTTAGAAAATAAATTTCATGCATTCTTAGTATTAATCTACCCAGTGCAAATATTATGCAACTATTTGAGATTCTAGAAAAGTATTCAAAAACTAATCTTTCCGTCTTTATATTTTAAGGTTCTCCTTTCATTAATGCCATTATTCATAAAGGGTTTGATGAGCGACACGCATACATAGGAGGAATGTTTGGAGCTGGGATTTATTTTGCTGAAAACTCCTCGAAAAGCAACCAGTATGTTTATGGAATTGGAGGCGGAACGGGTTGCCCTACACACAAAGACAGGTCGTGTTATATATGTCACAGGTAAGCATCTTGTCTTTAATGTCATGGTTGCCACCCTCAGGTCGTGAACTAAGTGAGGTTTTCAGACTGTCAGAAGTCACAGATTATCACACAGGCTTAGGTGTCGAGTAGGTACAGCTCATCGGCCTCTGCCCTGAGGAGCGATGACAGCAAAGCCAATACCGTTAGTAAAAACCAGACGCATGTCCACCAGTCATCGATTGTAATGAAATTCCCTGCATCTTGCCTTTTTCCCTAGGCTTTACTTTCCTTGGTTCAGAATCAGAACAAGAAAAGGCTGAGGATGATTTCTGTGGAACAAGAAAACCTTTAGCTCTAAGATACAGAACTTCTATAAACAAGAAGACTCTTTAATTTGCTTCTGATAGTGCTGGTGATATTTGTTTTAAGGCGGGATATATAATTAGCCTTGAGAAGTAACTTCAAAATACCAACTTAGGAATTAATAGCAAACAAATGCATTTCAGCTTTTTAAATAGGATGTTAAAACTCAGAAATTAGAGAAAATAATAGTACACCCTCTCCGAAGTCAGTCAGAAAAAAATACTATTCCCTTCCTTGCCAATGAAAAATATAAAAGAATTATACTTTATGAAGATTGGGATTTATTACATTTCTTTTTAAACTAATCAAATGCATTATTTTTGCGGAGTCAGCTTAATAAAATATCTTATGATTCAGTTAAGACCTTAAAAAGACTCATATAACCTTGAAATTCATGATAGTTATTGACCTTAAAACTTAGATCATTTATGTTATAAAAAAAAACTATTATCAGCCATTGTAAGATGGATGCCATATGTCCAGAAGGAGACTTCCTTCCATTAAGACCTCTGGTTAAGAACACACAGAAATTCCCAAGAAAATGTAGCCTGCAAAAGCATTTTTCTGTTGCTTCAAACATAACTACTATGGAGACAAAATGAACCTAAATAAGCAATAAAAGTGAACCTCAATGAGCATTAATAGTTGCTTATTAAAATTAGACTCAAGTTTATGTCTTAGCCAGGATTTCCTAGAAAACCGAGCTTGAAGCAGAAGTGTAGGACTAGTAGTTTATTGGCAAACACGGTCCCAGGAATGAGGGTCCAAAAAGAAGTGAGTGGAGACGGCAGCAGAGCAAACACAGTGAGGTATATTAGTGAGCTGGCCACAGCCTCATGGCAGGTGTAGTTGCTGGCTCGGTCCATGAGACGTCTCCAGAGAGGCTGTGTCAATTACTGCATCTCACAGCAGTAGTGTGTCAGTGAGAGGGAGGGATGAATTTGACCGCTGGCTCCCATCTTGCATTGGCCAAAATTTGTTCCCCGGGGCATTTGTACCCCTCCAGTTTGGGCTGCTGCAATTGGGTAATATACCGTGGTGAGCAAACATCAGCCACCCTGTCCTCTCCATCTGCTGCCTCATAGGCTGGCTGGGCAGGTCCCACCATCTTCTCCGGCATCAGGGCAACAAGCAGAGGCAGGAGGCCGGGGCCTGTTAGTTAAGGTCAAGCTTGGTATGATATAATGGACCGGGAGCACGCAGAATCTGATGGCAGCACACCGCTGCCACAATGTAGAGATGGAGCTCCAGAAGCCTCTCTGTAATGTAGAGCAAAACTCTTTCCTCTGGGCCCTACAAGAGAATACGGTTGATGCCAAGCCAGCATCCTGGAGGGTCCTCAGCAGTGTCCAGCTAAAACGTCAGTCCAGGCTGGATCCAGTTATCCTGAGCCCAGCACAAATTGTAGTTGACTCAGAATAGTATCTGCTGGGTCACAACACAAAGGTCAGACTCTGTTGCTAAAAACAAACTATTTGATTGAATAATTACTATTTACATTTAACAGTGTGACCAACCATACCGATTAATTAAAATGTTTATTGCTTATATAAGGGATTGGCAAACCTTTTTAAAATTATTCTAGATAATTATTTTAGGCTTTGTAGGCCATACAGTCCCTGTCAAAATAACTCAACTCTGCCCTTGTAGTGCAAAAGCAGCCATAGACAACATGTAAATGAATACATGGTGTTCCAGTAAAATCGTATGTACAAAAAAATAGGCGGCAGGCTGGATTTGGCCCATGAGCTATAGTTTGTCAGTCTCTAGTATGTATATAATATACTTTCTTCCCAATCAACCGTTCTTACTCTCCATAATATTTACATCTGCCCCAATGCTTGTTTCACTCAAGCAGTATGAGTTCCAGCCATACATTTAAGCTAAGTATTTTTGTTCATAACCTAATTTTATTATCTAACCTCTCTTTTTATTTTTTCCTCATAATGAGCAAACCCAATCTTCATTTCAGATGCTGTTTCTATCTGCTTATCTCTTCCCGTTCCACCTTTCCACCCACGCAAGCAAGCACTCAGTTTTCTCTAGTATTTCCCTTGTCCTGCTAGCCAAAACTTACTGCCAGGTATTTTCCTGGGATTGATTCCTAAGACACACCAAAACTACTTTAAACTTTAAGTGTAACTATTGAGCCTGATAACTGTGTATAGTAAATCAATATATCAAATACCATCCCATTGCTACTCATAAATTTGAAAATGACATCATTCCAATTAGCTTGCCTTTGTGTTAAATTGTTTTTAAAAAATCAGTAAACCTTACAGTTGTATCATTCTAAGGTTTAAAGCTTCCTTCAAAAACATTGCTTTTCTTTTCTCTTTAGACAAATGCTTTTCTGTAGAGTGACCCTTGGAAAATCCTTTCTGCAGTTTAGCACCATGAAAATGGCTCACGCTCCCCCAGGCCATCACTCAGTGATTGGCAGACCCAGTGTCAACGGGCTGGCGTATGCAGAATATGTCATCTACCGAGGAGAACAGGTATGCCACTCATCAGATAAACATGACCAAGCTTCTAAAGATGTCAGTACAGAACATGGGGACCATGTGAGAGTGGAAACCTTTTAACGAAATTGCCACCACATAGTCTGATAGCATTGGCCTTCCAGTACACAATGAAAATATCACAAAATGATTCTCTGACACCAACTTGCCACAACCCATCAGTTACCTGTCAGTTCAGTAATACAGTGTAAAAAGGGGGGCAGCTGAGAAACAAAGGCTTGGGCTCTTAGGCTGTTCTTGAGGCCTGGAAATATATATGCAGAGAAATGTATAAGTACAGAAAACCTTCTATAGTTTCATCCCAGTCCTTAGCTATTACAGTACTGCTAAACATCTACCAGTGTGTTCAGAAACAAAAAATCAATTTGTCTGAACTTAATTGAATTTGGCGGGGTGCAGTAGCTCACGCCTATAATCCTAGCACTCTGGGAGGCCGAGGCGGGTGGATCGTTTGAGTTCAGGAGTTCGAGACCAGCGTGAGCAAGAGCGAGATCCCGTCTCTACTAAAAATAGAAAGAAATTAATTGGCCAACTAAAATATATAGAAAAAATTAGCCGAGCATGGTGGCGCACGCCTGTAGTCCCAGCTACTCGGGAGGCTGAGGCAGAAGGATCGCTTCAGCCCAGGAGTTGGAGGTTGCTGTGAGCTAGGCTCATGCCATGGCACTCTAGCCCGGGCAACAGAGTAAGACTCTGTCTCAAAAAAAAAACCAGAAGTACCCTTCCCAGCCCAGACACCGAGCCTTCTGTGTTAATAACTGCGAGAGAGAAGAGACAAAGAGAAAGAGAATAGTAGGGGAGGCATGTCTTAAATCTGAGCCATTGTCTTTCCTATAAAAGTAATTTTTTAAAAAATTATCTCCAAACTGTGACCTCTAGGTTATAGATGACTCAACACATCTCCCCTTACTCCTTCTAGCTCAGTGAGTTACATCATTTTCTGTAATTAATTTGAACTCAATTCATAATTATTTTTTCATTTACCAAGCGTTTATTGAGCACATGCTATGTGCCAGCACTGTACTACCTGAGACAAAAAAGAAAACTATTGTGCTGCCTCATGCCTTAGTTTTCCTGTTGATGGCACACAGCTCTCTAATAAGGGATGACTAAAATGTAACTAATTTACAGTATTCAAATAGAAATAGCATTCAATTTTCTAGATTGTAGGGTTTACACATGTTTATATACAGCTAAGTGGGCGGACCTCCTAATCACTCAGGCACCTGTTAATTGACTGGGCCCATGTAGAATGCTGGCGAGGATGAACAGCCTCTGCAGCTCCCACATTAGTAAGGCCGTAATGGTGTACCTACCAGAAGGGTGATTAGTTTTTCTGCTCGTCGTTTCCAGGCATACCCAGAGTATCTCATCACCTACCAGATCATGAAGCCGGAAGCTCCTTCGCAGACCGCCACAGCCGCAGAGCAGAAGACCTAGTGAACGCCTGCTGGTAAAAGCCAGATTGGAGTTACACCTGGGACTGGATTACAGTGGATTGTTTCCACCAACAAAAAAAAAAAATCAATATTCTATAAATCCCTGACAGCCTAGAAATAAGCTGTTTGTCTTTTATAAAGCATTGCTATAGTGATGAATATAGTATGAGTAACTGATACATACTCAACTGCTACTGTTCCCTTTGAGGAAATGTTTACAGGGGCGGCCTTTTAACATATCTCAGGCTCATTTGCATTGCAATTATCTGTTTCTAAAACAAGATTGCTTTGATCTAGACTTGGAAACGGAAAAAAAAAAAAAACCAACACTTTTTCAGATGTTCACGGTTCACACACTACATTTGCTTTGTTACACGTGGCACCTGTATATAACAAATACACGCGTGATAGGCTCATTCTCGATTTTTTTTCCAAACACGCATTTTTGGCTATTGTTTTTCTGGTTACTTTGAAAATGAGCCAGAGCCTTCTCGAGGGTATTTTGCACAAAGTCACACTAACAAAAATTGTTAGCAGTGCAACCCAAGCTTCTGGCCGAACAAGATTCAGTTTCATTTTTTTTTTTGTTTTGTTTTTAAACTTTGGTTTGTTTTAGTTTGTGTCTGTGCTTCTCGTTAACATAAACTGAGATGAAAAACGTCAAGTTTTTGTATCCTTTTACGCATTGGCCCGTCTTACAAGGGAAAGGCACAAACATCAACTTGACCTAGGAGCTCCCAAGTTCGGAGAAGTCAAAGCTGGTGAGGTCCCACTTGCTCAGGCTGATACGAGCCCGCTGCAGAGGCGTTCCAGGACAGTGCTGGAGATCGAGGACGTGCACGGCCAGGGGAACGTCTGCGTTCCCAGGTGAAACAGCCAGAGAGGCCATGGAGGAGGCAGGGCATTAAGGAACGTGAGGAGCACGTGGCTCTATGTCATTGCAGCCCAGATGCATCGAGGGACTCCTCCAAAAATAAACACTTCCCTTCACTTAATCCATACTGCTGGAATTGTCACCCCCCTTATTAGCTGCCTTATTTCCAAAGTCAGTGGAATTATTGTACTTCATTAGTCATAAAAATATTACTTTCTTTAGAAAGCTAGGGTTGAGATCCTGTTCGGAAGACAGGTGTACACAAAGGCAAGAACTTCGTTCTTTACTCCAGATTTTGGGTTTGAGTGGCATGCTTCAGATAGTTCACAAAGATTCCTGCACTAAATTTTTGAACCATTTTCTCAAACTTCTTTATGTATTTAGGCAAGGAGAAACAAATTGAAACCAAAGCCCTTTCAGTTATTAACCTTTTTTCAGTGAGGGTGATATAGAAATGCCATACTGTTTTCTCTGTGAAATTACTGCTTGTTTTAATCGACATTTGCCAAGTGCACATTGACACTTAGAGAAAATCGCCCATTATAGTTCTCACATTTGCCTTTCTCACCTTAACTGAATATCGAATTGAGTGCATTAATTTATTTACTTGACATGCTGTGCATCTACTCCGTTTTGAAGCAAAAGTAATTTAAACAGGGTGGAAAAACAGGAAAAACGGTGTGACAAAACATTGCCATTTCAATTTAAAGCCCTGAAAACTATTTTGGGTTTCGTTTGTTGTTTGTGTTTTTGTTTTTTTTCTTTAATGCAGGCTGATTAAGCTGTGACCACCTTTAATTTCCTTCAGTGAAATAAAATGATTAAATGAAAGTTTGCTAGAAATAGGCTCTTAAAGTATACATTTTGCTTTCTTTTTGGCTTGAATCCAATGCTAGAACTAGACATCCAGACTAGTTTGAATTTTGTAGCAGAATCTTACATGGGTCCTCAAAATTGAGTCAAGAATTAGCCTCACTTTTTGCTTCTATTGAAGTTTCAGTGACCCAAGCTGGGTGTTTGTGTCTTGGCTACTTGTTTAAATAACACTAGAACTCCATATGAAGCTTTGAAACTTGATATTCATTAAAAGGGATTTTTTCCCCTCCTTTTTTGCTGTTTATAACAAAGGGTTCAAGAAATTGCCATCTGTGTAGTTTTCAGTAGCTGTGACATGTGTATTACTTGTCCCCCTCCACACCCCGACATAGTTTAAAATGATAAACACAGCTGTGAGTTTTAGTTAAGTGAAAGAGTTAATATGCTATAGATATGGAAAGTCTTACAGCTTCATTAAAAAGATAAACCACTACCTAACTGTGGTGGTATGTCGTTTCCATCATACTAACTAGATTATTGGATGTGCCAGTTTTAAACTTGGGCCTTACACTTGAGAAGTTAAACTGTGGTTCAATATTTAAATTGCCAATGTTGTATGTCTGATGTTCTGTGTGCCGAGTAAAGGTACTATGTAAGGAAGACGTTTGCAGTGCTTCTTGTCTTGTAACGATTCAAGTATATAGTAGTTCTTGAAAGAATGTGCGTGTATTTTCATCTGCTTAAGAGAGTGGGTTAATGGGTATATCAGAGGAGCCAAATGCATTTTGTTTTTCAGAACTTGAAAACCAAAGGTGTCATCATGAGTGTGTGCTCAAAAGTTAGCAGAAGTTGATTACATTTGGAATTTTCATCTACAGCAATGTGAGGAACCCTTTGCAGTATAAAAGCATGGCACTAAATTAGGCAGAAATCCATTTCTTTTTTTGTGTATGTGCTGTATAGAAACACTAGCGAGTTGGGGACTTTTAATACAGCCTCCCCTGAAATGGCCCCTCAGTTTCCTAAACCATATGGAAGAATCTGAGCATCTCCACCAGCTTTACTGGAGTTATAAAGGTGAAGGGCTTCTCTGGACCTGGTGGTTCCAGTTTACCAGGTATTGGCCAACTGGATACTGAGGTGTAAACTAAGCGCCCTAGACTAGACACTTTCTCCTTGGACTTGACCTCCTTCCCTTTTCCCCAGATTTCTAGTCTGGATTTAAAATTAGCTTCAACAGTTCCCTTTGACACCACTCATTTTCCTCATTTGTCCTTCTTAGGTCTTCCAAAAGGAGACTAGGTCCCTCTCCATTTGTCACAACCAGAAATGGGTATTAGGCCTCATGCGCTTGGCTCAGAAAATTCTGCCACCATATTAACAAATGACGGCATGGAACCCGGAGTTTTAATTCTATGCAAAATAATAGCACTACCACCAGAATTATGTTCCTTTTCCTCCTTGGAGTTTGAAATTTCTAGCTTTTTAAGCAACCGTAAGTAGAGTAAACACTTAGGATGTTTTCATGAAATATCATCCCGTACTCCTTTGAGCTTGATGCTAGTGGCTGGACCAATTTCCCTTTGCTCTCAAAATAGCAAAGTGCATTGAAATATACAGAGAAATGCCTATATTTGGCAAGCAAAAAAAGTAATGTAGATTAACATTGTATTATTATAGCCATTATAACAAAAAGTAAAATTTTGGTGTATGCCAGAAAACAGCATTAGAACGCAGTAAGTTGTCTAGGTTTTTCTCTATTTCAATATATCCCCCAATTGCACAAAGGGTTATTGCACATTGCTCCCCCTCCCTTTTTAAACGTGCACTATCTGGATTCCTGTAAATGGCCTTGCAAACAGAAATGGTGTGTGTTTTCAAGCACCTTGCCCCCAGTGTGTTCATATCCCCATTCGTGTGACATCTGTGATAAATAGCCTCCTTGCTGTGTTTTCTGTTTGGCTAATTATCTTCTGTAGCACTATCTAGACTTTATTCATCCAGCAAACATTCAAAACTGACATTAAAATAGCATTTCCTGTGTCAAAGACTGAAGTGAAATTTGTTCGATGTCAAATCAATGCCAGAAAAAATGAAAAGAAAGTAATTGTGACAGTAATATTTGAGCTGCTGTTGGACACATCTAGCACATGAACACATTCAAAAAGACCGCTCTAAGAAGTGCGGCTTCTGCAGGCAACTCGTACGTTCTGCAATTAATAGACGAAATTTCCTTCCTGAGGAAGCCTTAACTATGGCGGAAACTCTTTAACCTTTTATATTCTAATAAATAAAACTGGCATTCCATTTCTTAGTGTTTGAGAGGGGTCAGTGAGTCGGGCAGGCGTATCTCCATGTATTTCATACACGTTAAGCTTATTTCATGAGGGTGTATTTCCCAAGTAGTATTCCCATGCATACAGCGGAGCTGATAAAAATCAACCCACTGCAATTTCTGTATACCTGAAATCCCTCAGCTACCAGAATTCTGGCTTGGAGAAGTGCTAGAAAGATTTCAAAGCCCGTGGTGTAGGTGGGGATACGGCAACAACTGTGATACCAGGTAGAATTTGAGATGAGATGAAAGCTGTTTTCTAATCATTTTAAAATATAAACTGTGGTGATATTAAAGTGAAAAACCTGTAGGAAGCTAAAGAGTGTATATACTCTGTAAGACCAAATGCGGTCGTAGTGTGACCAGTTTTGTCCATCAGCCAGAGAGTTCTGCCTCCTTTGAAGTAACATTCACACTGTAGAGGGGATTGCATTTTGACTCTTGGTTCTTTCACATTCTCTTTTTTTGCTTTCTACGTTACCCCTCCGCACCTGCCCTACCACCCATCCTTTCAAAGAGAGTCTCTCAGGCTTCAACGTTTGGATTGTTTTGTTGTTTTGTGTCTGTCTGCCCATTTCTGCAGCCAGCCCTGAAAGCCCCGAGTCAATTCGGAGCGTTTGCGGAGAAACAGTTGAACTCTGGTAGTGGGATGCCCCTCACACACCCTCGATGCCCCTCCCAAAGTTCAGGATGGAAAGCTAGGACAATGAAAGTTCGAAAGTTAGGAAGGAACTGAAATCTTTGAAGCTGATAGCCTAAACCCAGAAGATGACCTTGACTATATAACACATTCATGACACAAAACGTTGAAACTCTTCATGTGCGTATACACCCTGCTTCTACTGCTTCAAGCTCATCTTATCCTTGTAGTGGGAATATTTGTCTTTGATACCTACAAACAAAAAGAGGTACTTTTCTCAACAAGGTTTCTCAAAAAACATTTACAAAACCAGCTTTGAGGAAATGTAGACTGTTTCCTGGCAACAGCATTTGGAGTAGTAATTAATTGTATTTTCTCATTTGTGACGTTCGTCTGTGTAAGTAACCAGTGCAGTGACTCTGGTTCATTAATGGTGTTGTTCATTTTTAGTCTCTGTGTGACCCACCAGTGGCAGGGGGTTCCAATCCACTCCCCTTTCTTTTTTGCCTTTGTCTGTTTGTAGGATTGTCAGATAAAATACAAGATGCCCAGTTAAATTTGAATTTCAGATGAACAGTTTTTTAGCTTATGTTTCATGTAATATTTGACATATACAGTGAAAGTATTCATTATTTGTCGGAAATTCACATTTAACTGAGCATCCTTGGTTTTTCCTTTGTTTTATTTTGTTTTTCTAAATCTGGCAATCCTACCAATTTGGTCACTGAAAATCACTTCTAGCATGTGAATTCTTCTAGTCTTCATCCTTCACCTGAAATGGAAGTCCTTTTTTCCTTCACCTCCTTATTTCCAAAAGAGGGCATCAAGGAACTTAACCTGCCTGCATGGTGGGTTTCTATTTAAGAGATCTTTGTGATTATATTTAACCTGTAATTGTGCTTTGGCTTACCGTCTAACTTACAGTACTTGTAATTGATTAATATTCAATAAAAACATTTTTAAAGTACAATGTGTGTGGATAACAGCTCTTACGTGTTTCCGTTTTTGCCCTGTTTGTTAATCTCAGTCTGACCAACTTTAACACAACTGACCTAAAACTGTCAGAATACAAATAACAACCCTCCCTCCCCATCTTCCTGGTGAGATCTGAGTTTGAAGTACCTGATCCTCACCTCTAAGTCCACATGGGAGTTCCTGAAGTACAGTGATAGCAGGAGAAACATGAGTTCCTCTTAGAAATCTCTCCTGAACACATAGGCTTGGGCTTTGGAGTCAGACCTCACAGATGTTCCAAGGGCAGCTCAGAGACTCTCCACCTCTCATATTGGAGGAGAGTGGGGAGAATACCTGGCTCCTGCCATAGTAAATATTAAACACCTGGCACAGAGGACTAAGGAAAATTTTCCATTTCTTCCCCTCTCCTTTTTCCATGGCTAGTGATCCATTAAATTGCAAATTAAAAGCTAGAATTTTATCTATACAGTAACTTCTTATGCCAGAGGGATTTCAGAGCCAGAAGGAGACATAAATTAAGTAATTAGAAGCTCTAGGTTACTCTAGTAACCCTGCAAATGACAACAGCTATCACTGAGCCCATACATGAACCAGGTACTTTGTATACATTGGTATTAATAATCCCAACAACTTTGCAAAATTGCTTTTAATTTCTGTTTTATACATGAAAAGATGAGACATAATTTATGTTCCAGAATACTTTCCACTGGAAGACGAAGTGAGATAGGGAACCAGCAGGTATTGCTTACTCAGCTGAGTCAAGTCTCAGAAACAAAGTGCCAAACCACCGTCATCAAAACAGGATGCAAGTCAAGAGGTTCCAAGCTACCAGCAAAACTAGATGCGAGCAGGACAAGTTCCATCTGGTTAGAACCAAGATGGGAGAGAAATCCATGCTTCTTTGACCTTACAGTTCATTATATACTTCATCACCACAAAGTTACCATAAAAGCTTCTAAGGCAACCTCTCACTCCCATCGTGCACCTGCCAACATGACACTTCCGGTTTGACCACATTTAGTCAAAAGGAGGGCATCACCCTAATGCCAGGGAAACACTGCCCCTCTCCAAGAAATAACATGAATATTCCTCCCCTTGTTTAGCCTATTAGTAAGCCATTGCTTAAATAGACTGAAGGAACCACAGGGGCTATTCTTTACAGGGAGAACTAGCCTCTGTCTGTGGACATTTTCTATACTTGTCGAATAAAACTCGCTCTCGCTTTGTACTGTCAGCTCATTCCTGAATGTTTTTCTTGTGTGAAGCCAACGACCTACTTGGACTTCAGGTGATTTCCAGCATAGGGAATTACTTTCCTGTGTCATGTGTTGATTCAGCCCACTGGGCAGGCATCTGCCAACTCCTGAGCAGTCGCCCCTGGCGCTAGCTCTCCCTGGGTGGGCAGCCACTATTTTGGGGTCCACAACCCAGATGCTGCAGTGTGCCAGGTGTGGCAGGCTTCACCTATGGAGGTGGGGAGAAGCAGGAAAAGCCGCTAGCTCTATGCAGCTGGCGTGAATCCGAGGGACATCCCCACCTGTTGATTCGGCTAGCCCGGCCTGTGTCGGTGGGTGAATTTTGAGTGCTTTCCCACAACACTAGGGGAGATGCTGGGGTGCTTGTCAGTCTGGGGCATCACCCCTTCCCTAGTGCAGCAACTTTCATTCTAGGTGTGGAGGGCTTGCCCCTGGAGGTTGGGAGAAGCAAGAAAAACTGCTTTTCCTGTGTGATTGGTGTGAATCTGCAGGGCTTTGGTGCAGATCAACAATTGACAGCCCATTGACTTGGCCTGCAGGACCGGCTTAGGTCATCTACTAAGAACATAGCTCAAGGGCCTGCTCTCCACATACTAGTGGCTCCCCCTAGTGGCAGATCAAGCAACCATAGAAGCAGCACACACAGCCAGGCTGGTAGGCAGCAGCTGTGATCTGCCTTGCCCTTTCCCCTACTTTAAGGGGGAATAGGGTCCAAGTAACCATCGGGTGTGGCAAGACCCTTCCTAAAAATCAGGACATTAGTATTCCCCATCCAGGGGACCAGAGACCAACACAGCGGCATCAGACTACCTAGATGACTGGCTCCTCCATGTAATCTACAACCAACAACAGAGAGGGTAACCCCATAGCTTAACCCTTAATAGATGGTTCTATTACAAAAGAACCATCTCAAGCTGTTAGAGGGCAGTGGAGTTATACACACAAGTGCAATTCCCACATGGAAGCTGAAGCTAGGGGACCAAACTCACTAATCTCTATGGGCAAGAGGTAAAGACGAGATCAGAGGTAACCCAACTTGCCAAAATACCTCTAAGGCAATACAAGACCAGTGTGCCTCTTAGAAATCTCTCCTGAACACATAGGCTTGGGCTTTGGAGTCAGACCTCACAGATGTTCCACTGTCAAGGAATGTCCCTTGGGGGCTTTAAGTTAGGGGCACAAACCAGTCCTAACAGCACCAGTTCCAACCAAGTACCGTGATAAGAAAGAACCAGTGAAAGAACGCAGGAAATATAAAAGATCAGAGAGAAAAGTCACCCCAAAAAGGAATCATTAGACCCTCAAAATAAGATACTAATTTAAACAAAATGATTAAAATGGAGGAAGAATTCCAAATATGGATTGTTAGGAAACTCAATGGAATTGAAGAGAAAATAGAAAGCCAACACAAAGAAGCCATGAGAACAATACAGGAAATGAATGAAAAATTCTCTAAAGAAATTGAAATACTACAAAAGAACCAAACAGAAATCCTGGAAATGAAAGAGGCATTCAAGGAACTTCAAAACACAGTGAAAAGCCTTAAAAATAGAGTGGATCACACAGAGGAAAGAATCTCAGACCTTGAAGATAATGTTTATGTGCTAAACAAATCAGATAAAGAAAAAGAACACAGAAGCAAGAGACAAGAACAAAACATACGAGAAATGTGGGACTATGTAAAGAAACAAAATATAAGAATTATAGGCACCCAGGAGAGAGAGAAGAAGAAAATACACAAGGACTGGAAAATCTATTTCTTGGAATACTGGAGGAAAATATGCCTGCCCTGGCCAGAAACCTAAATATCCAGATACAAGAAGTACACAGAACTCCTGGGAGACTCAACATGAAAAGGCAATCACCACATCACATAATTATTAGGCTGGCCAAAGTAAACACGAAAGAAGCAATCCTTCGAGCAGTAAGACGAAAACAACAGATAACCTACAAAGGAAAACCTATTAGACTAACTGCAGACTTCTCAACTGAAACCCTACAAGCCAGAAGGGACTGGGCACCCATCTTCAATCTTCTAAAACAGAATAATGGCCAACCTTGAATTCTTTACCCAGCAAAACTAAGCTTCATCTATGAGGGAGAAATAAAGACTACCCCAGACAAGCAATCACTGATGGAATTTGTGAAGACCAGACCTGCCCTGCTGGAAGTACTCAGACCTGCATTATACAATGAACAGTGTAATAGATACTCACCAAAGTAAAATCACTCAGGAGTTAAAGTCCAGAACTTGGATTCCACAATGGCTCAAGAGGTAAAACAAAACCCCAAATATCAATTCTCTCAATAAATGTGAATGGCTTGAATTGTCCTCTGAAGAGACATAGACTGCTGGCTGAGTGGATAAAAAATTATAAGCCAAGTATCTTCTATCTCCAGGAAATGCATCTAACCCACAAAGACACTTTCAGATTTAAGGTCAAGGGTTGGAAAACAAACTTCTAGGCAAGTGAAAACCAAAAAAGAGTGGCGGTAGTGATTCTGATTTAAGACAACATAAATTTTAAAATAGCAAAAGAAAGACAAAGATAGTCACTACATAATGGTGAAAGGAAAAATCCAACAAGAAGACTCAACAATTCTTAATATTTATGCACCCAACACAAGAGCACCCAGATACATAAAGCAAACCCTGTTTGATCTAAATAACATGATAAACAGTAATGCCATAGTAACTGGGGATTTCAACACCCCACTGACTGAAGTGGATAGATCTTCCAAACAAAAAATAAGCAAAGATATAATGGACTTAAACAGAGCTCTCCAACAATGGGTCTAACAGATATCTACAGAACATTCCACCCAAATAAAGCTGAATATACATTCTTCTCATCAGCTCATGGAACTTTCTCCAAAATCAATCACATCCTAGACCACAAATCAGACCTCAACAAATTTAAAAAAATGAAATTGTACCATATATCTTCTCAGACCACGGTGGTATAAAACTAGAGATCAATTCCAACAGAAATGCTCACCACTTCACAAAGTCATGGAAATTAAACAACCTGTTGCTGACTGACTACTGGGTCAAGGAGGAGATAAAGATGGAAATCAAAAGATTCTTCTAACTAAATGATAACAGGGACACAAGTTATCAAAGTCTGTGGGATACAGTGAAAGCATTCCTGAGAAGAAAACTAATAGCATTAAATGCTCACATCCAAAAGACAGAAAGTTCACAAATCAACAAACTAATAAACTGTCTCAAGGAACTGGAAAAGGAAGAGCAAATTAATTTTAAACCTAGCAGAAGAAAAGAAATAAGTAAGATCAGAGCAGAACAAAATGAAATTGAGAACAAAAGAACTATACAAAAGATCAATAAAACCAAAAGTTGGTTTTTCAAAAAGATAAACAAAATTGATAGCCCTCTTGCTAGATTGACAAGAACTAAAAAGGAAAGATGTTTAATAACTTCAATCAGAAATGAAAAAAGAGAGGTCACTATAGACATAATGGAAATACAAAACATCATTTTGATACTATAAAAATCTATATGCCCTGAAACAACAAAATGTGGAGGAAATGGACATATTCTTGGAAACACACAACCTCCCTAAGCTCAATAAGGAGGAAATAGAATTCCTGAATAGGGCCAATATCAAGCACAGAAATTGGAGCAGCAATAAAAAAATCTTTCAAAAAAAAAAGTCTCGGACCAAATGTGTTCACTTCTGAATTTTACCAAACCTACAAAGAATAACTCATACTTGTACTGCAGAAATTATTCCAACACATTAAGAAGGATGGTATCCTTCCCAACTCATTCTACAATATCACCTTGATACCAAGGCCAGGAAAGGAATAACAAAAAAAGAAAACTACAGACCAATACCCCTCATGAATATAGATGCAAAAATCCTCAACAAAATATTAGCAAACCGAATCCAACAGCACATCAAAAAAATAATTCATCATGACTAAGTGGGCTTTATCCCAGAGATGCAAGGCTAGTTTAACATATGCAAATCTATAAATGCAATTCTCCACATAAACAAAAGCAAAAATAAAGACTATGTGATTCTCTCAATAGACACAGAAAAAGCATTTAACAAAATACGGCACACTCCTTAACATTATTAAGGCTATATATGATAAACCAACAGCCAATATCATATTGATTGGGGAAAAATTGAAAGCATTCCCTTTTAGAAGAGGAAACAGACAAGGTTGCCCACTATCTCCACTTCTATTCACCATAGTGCTGGAGGTCCTTGTCAGAACAATCAGACAAGAGAGGGTATTAAGGGTGTCCAAACGGGGGCAGAAAAGGTCAAACTCTCACTCTTTGCTGATGATATGCTATTATATCTAGAAAATCCCAAGGATTCAACCAACAGACCCCTGAAATTGATAAACGAATTCAGGAAAGTCTCAGGATACAAAACTAATGCACAAGAATCAGTGGTATTCATATACGCCAATAACAGTCAAGCCAAAAATCAAATCAAAGATGCAACACCCTTCACAATAGCATCAAAGAAAATTAAATATTTAGGAATATATTTAACAAAGGAGGTGAGAGATATATATAGGGAGAACTACAAAACACTGAGACAAGAAATTATAGAATATGTACACAGATGGAAATCCCTACCATGCTCATGGATTGGTAGAATCAATATTGTTAAAATGTCCATTCTACCTAAAGTAATCTACAGAATTAATGCAATCCCTATCAAACTTCCACTGTCATTCTTTACAGATTTAGATAAAATAATTTTGTGCTTCATTTGGAACCAGAGACCTTGTATAGCCAAAGCAAAAGGACCAAATTGGGAGGCATCAGTCTGCTGGATTTCAAACTTTACCACAAGGCTATAGTAACCAAAACATCATGGTACTAGCACAAGAACAGAGATATAGACGTTGGAAAAGGACGGAGATCCCAGATATAAAACCATTGTCATATTGTCATCTAATCTTTGACAAAGCAGACAAAAGTATTCATTGGGGAAAAGAATTTCTATTCAATAAGTGGTGCTGGGAAAACTGGATATCCACATGCAGAAGATTGAAACTGGATCCCCACCTCTCACCTCTCACAAAAGTCAACTCACATTGAATAACAGACTTAAACCTAAGGTGTGAAACCTTAAGAAGTCTGGAAGACAATGTTGGGAAGACTCTCTTAGACATAGGCCTAGCAAAGAATTCATGAAGAAGACCCCCAAAACAATCATAATAGCAACAAAAATAAATAAATGGGATCTGATCAAATTAAAAAGCTTTTGCGCAGCCAAGGAAACTATCATTAGAGTGAATAGACAATCTACAGAATGGGAGAAAATATTTGCTTTCTACACATCCGATAACGGGCTGGTAACTAGAATATATACAGAACTTAAGAAAATCAACAAGAAAAAATCAACAACCCTATCAATAAATCAACAGAAACTTTTCAAAAGAATACTAATGGCCAGCAAACATATTAAAAAATGCTCAATATCTCTAATCATTAAGGAAATGCAAATAAAAACCACAATGAGCTATCACCTACCTCCAGTGAGAATGGCCTGTATCAAAAAGTCCCAAAATAACAAATGCTGGTGTGGATGTGGAGAAATTGGAACACTCTTACACTGCTGGTGGTACTGAAAATTAGTACAACCTCTGTGGAAAGTAATTTGGAGATACCTCAAAGAGCTAAAAATAGAAATGCCATTTGATCCAGCAATCCCACTACTAGGCATCGACCCAAAGGGAAAAAAAAATTCTATAATAAACACATCTGCACTCAAATGTTTATAGCAGCACAATTCACAATTGCAAAGATGTGGAAATAACCCAAATGCTCATGAATACATCAGTGGATTAATAAAATGTGATATACATACACCATGGAATACTACTCAACTACAAAAAACAATGGTGAACTAGCACTTCTTATATTATCCTGGATAGAGATTGAGCCCATCCTTTGAAGTGAGGTACCACAGGAATAGAAAAACAAGCACCACAGGTACTCACCATCAAATAGGTACTAACTGATCAACACTAAGATGTGCACATGGTAGCAATATTCACTGGGTGCCTGTCAGGTGGTGGGGGGTGAAGGGTCAGGGAGTAAACCCATAACTAATGAAAGCAGAGCACACTGTATGAGGGAAGGACACACTTGTAGCCCTGGCTTGGGTGAGGCAAATGCATTACGTGTAGCCAAAATGTTTGTACCCCCATAATACAAAATGGGTATTTTTAAAAAATAGGCAAAAGGCTTCAATAGACATTTTTCTCCAAAGATGATATACAAATGGTCAATAAGCACATGAAAGGATGCTCAGCATCACTAATCATTAGGAAAATTCAAATCAAAACCATAATGAGACACCAGCTTACACCCATTAGGATGGTTACTATAGAAAAAGAAAAGAAAAGAAAATAACAAGTGTTGGCAGGGATATGGAGACATTAGAACTCTTGTGCACTGTTGGTGGGAATGTGCAATAGTGCAGTCACTAGGGAATACAGTACGGAAGTTCCTCAAAGAATTAACCATAGAGTTACCATATGGTCCAGCAATTCCACTTCTGGGTATATACCCCATAGAATTGAAAGCAGGGACTTAAACAGATACTTGTACAGCAATGTTTATAGTAGCATTAATCATAATACCCAAAAGGTAGAA
The DNA here is from genome assembly GCA_963574885.1 of Lepilemur ruficaudatus. Lineage (NCBI taxonomy): Eukaryota > Metazoa > Chordata > Mammalia > Primates > Lepilemuridae > Lepilemur > Lepilemur ruficaudatus. Next base: position 37,406 of record CAUYRT010035398.1, on the reverse strand, counting down.
GCAACCTAGCTAACAGGCCATCAGCAGATGAATGGATAAACATACAATGGAATATTTACTTAGCCTTGAAAAGGAAGGAAATTCTGACACATAATGCAACATGGATACACCTTGAGGACATTATGCAAAGTGAAAAAAGCCAGTTACAAAGGGATACTGTATGATTCCACTCATATGAGGTACATACACTGGGCAAATTAAGAGACAGAAGGTAGAGTGGTGGTTACTAGGGGTTGGGGGAAGGGCAGGTGAGGAGTTGTTATTTAATGGGTATAGAGTGTTAGTTTCACAAGACAAAAAGAGTTCTGGAGATTGGTCGTACAATTTGAATGTTTTTAAAACTATTGAACTGTACAATTAAAAAGTGGTTCAGATAGCAAGATGGTAAATTTTTGTGTGTACTTTTTCACAGTTAAAAAATTTTAAATATATTCAATTAAGAAAAAATAAAGATAAAGGTTTATATCTTATCGTACAACATGTCTACCATAGGTGTCTGGGTCCTCTGTTTGCACAATGTGGTCCTCATGCAGGACCCAAGCTGGGAAAACAGCCGTCACCTGGAATATTGTAACGGGCAGAGGGAGAAAAGTGTGACCAAGCACACACATGCTCTCAAAGTTTCTGCCAGTAGGCAATGCACAGCACTTCTGTTTACATTTAATTGGCAAAACAAGTTACATTGACACAGGAAAGTAACTCCCAATGCTGGGAATCACCTGAAGTCCAAGTGGGTCGTTGGCTTTGGGCAAGAAAGTAGGAGCAAGCTGACAGTGTAAAGTGAAAGCGAGTTTGATTCAAGAAGTATAGAAAATCATCACCACAGACAGAGCAGAGACTAGTTATCCCTGCAGAACAGAAATGGCCCAGTGGTTTCTTTAGTCTATCTATTTAAGTAATGGCTTAATTATGGGCTAAACAAGGAGAGGAATATTCATGTTATTTCTTGGAGAGGGGCAGTGTTTTCCTGGAATTAGGGTGATGCCTTCCTTTTGACTAAATATGGCCAAACCAGAAGTGTCATGGTGTCAGGTGCATGATGGGAGCGGGAGGTTTCCTTAGAAACTGTTACGGTAATGAGGGTATAAGACACCATCTTGGTTCTAACCTGTTGGACCCTGTCCTACCCTCATATTGTTTTGATCAGGGTAGTTTGAAACCTCCTGACTTGCATCTTGTTTTGATCAGGGTGGTTCAAGACTTTGTTTCGAGACTTCCTGACTCAGTGAAGCAATGCCTGCAGGTTCCCTAGCTCACATGGCCATGTCTAAGTTCAATAGGGAGGAGAAGACCAATTGTCCCTCAGGGAGGGCTACTGGGTATTAGTGAACACAACCCACCCTCATTGTTGATAATGCAGCCTTAACACTGAACACAATCACTATTTAAAACTTCACAAATTAGAAGAAATGCAACGTGAAAATAACTAAGAATTTGCAATCAGAATTCAAGAACATAAGAAAAAGAAGCTGAACAAGAGTAGTGAGAGGAGAATCCATACAGACAGTGTGGCCTGGGAAAGGGGTAGAAGGAGACCTGCTCTTGTCCTAGAAATGTCTCATATCTTGTTCTGGATGATGGTTATGTGAAACAGGTGCATACATATATAAAATTCACTGAGTTTTGAACTTAAGACCTGTGCATCTTGATATTTAAAAATGAAAAAATAAAGCATAGGAAACTAAAAAGTTGATTGGAAGCTCCAAATGTATGGGTGTGGCTTGACAGCTTTGACCTTGGGGTGCTCTTCATGGGAAAGCTGTGGTGTTGATGTATTTTGGCAAGTTGTTTTGTGAGTATCAACAAACTGATTCTGGTACTATCTGACTTCAAGACTTACTATAATGCTACACTAATCAAGACAGCATAATGTTGGTGAAAGAACAGTCAAATAGATGAATGGAACAGAATAAAGAGCCCAGAAATAGACCCACATGAATATAATCAACTGATCTTTCACAATGAAGCAAACACAATACAATGGAGAAAAGACAGCCTTTTCAATGAATGGTGCCGGAACAAGTGGACATCGACATGCAAAAAAATAAAATCTGAAAACCTTACACACTTCATAAAATTAGCGCAAAATGGATTACAATCTTAAATGTAAAACACAAAACCGAAACTCCTAGAAAATAAAATAGAAAATCTAGATTAACTTGAGTTTGGTAATGGCTTTTTAGATACAATACCAAAGGCATGATCTATGAAAGAAATAATTGATAAGCTAAATGTCATTAAAATTAAAAACTTCTCTGTGAAAGTCACTGTTAAGAGAATGAAAAGACAAGTCATAGGCTGGAAGACATTATTTGCAAAAGACACAACTGATAAAGTACTGTTATCTAAACTTATAAAACTTATAAACTTATCAGTTTATAACTTATAAGTTCTTATAACTTATAAGAACTTATAAAACTCAATAAGAAAATGAACAGCCTGTGTAAAAAATGGGCAAAAGACCTGACAAGACACATCACCAAAAGAAGATATATACAGATGGTAAATAAGGCAAATGAAAAGATTCTCAACATCATAAGTCATGGGGAAATGCAAATGAAAACAACGATATACCACTGCACGCCTATTAGAGTGGCCACAATCCAAAACACCGACACCACCAAATGTTGTCAAGGATGTGGAGCAGCAGGAACTCTCATTCACTGCTGGCGGGAATGCAAAATGGTACATCCACTTTAGAAGACAGTGTGCAGTTTCTTACGAAAGTAAACATATTCTTACCTTACAATTCAGCAATCATGCTCCCTGGTATTTACCCAAATGAATCAAAATTTTTATCCTCACAAAAGCCTGCACATGGATGTTTATAGCAGCTTTATTCATAAGTGCCAAAAATTGGAAGCCACCAAGATGCCCTGCAGTAGGAGAATGGACAAACCGTGGTACATCCAGGCAAGAGAATATTACTCACTACTAAAAAGAGATGAGCTATCAAGTCATGAAAAGACAAGGAGGAACCTCAAATGTGTATTACCAAGTGAAAGAAGCCAATCTAAAAAGCCTACATACAGTATAATCCCAACTACATGACACTCTGGAAAAGGCAAAACTATGGAGACAGTAAAGTTTAGTGGTTGCCAGGATTTGGAGGAAAGAGAGGAATGAATAGGCACAGCATAGAGGATTTTTAGGGCAAGATACTCTGTATGATACTAGAATGGTGGATATGTCATTATACATTTGTTCAAACTCAGGAAATGTACAACACCAAGAAGTGGACCCTAATATCAGCTATGGGCTCTGGGTGATCATGGTGTGTCAGTGTAAGTTCATCATCTGAACTTATACTGAGTGGTAACGAGGTGCCACTCTGGCAGGTGTGTTGGTGTTGGGGGTGGTTAGAGTGCAGGAGCCTGAAAAGGGGTGTATGGGAACTCTCTTCTGCTCAGTTTTGTTGTTGCCCTAAAAATTAAAGTCTATTTCTTTAAAAAGAGAGAGGTAAGGATAGAAATGTATGTACAAGCAAAGTATAGATAAATAGATTCTTCCTCTTTTAGTTCATAGAGGAGACATAGAAATGAATAAGAAAAAATAAATGCTTAAATAAAAAGTTGATTAATTTTGACTTAACTCCTCTTTTGACTTCAAGGATGCAAATAGCATAAACATATAGGATGCTATTAATATTATTTTTAATTAGTTTGAAACTGAGGAGAGTGGATAGAACAAATAAATATTCTTTATGTTTCTTCCACTTTGGACTTAAAGCCTGATTTTAGAGACCAGTGCTCCAAAGTTTAAACTTAGGAGAATTATGATGAAAATAGAACAGTTATCCAGGCCAGATCTCCCATGCCCTCACGGAAAGTATCTATATTTTAATAGGACTGATGTGTCTTTGCACAGAAGTGGGGGCAGAGCCACCAGGCAAGTGGCTTTCTCTTCTAAACATTCTTTAAAATTCGGGTATCTACTATCCTGCCCTAAGAATTGAAAGCAGGGACTCTAAGAGATACTTGTTTTTTATTTTATTTATTTATTTATTTATTTATTTAGATACTTGTTTTTTAAAAAAGGGTTATAAGCAAAGTCAAAAGACAAATGACAAACAGAAAAATGTTACAAATGTTTACAATAGACTATCTTTTTAATATGTAAAGAATTCCTGCAAATCTGTAAGATAAAAAAGGAAAATCAGGTGAAAATATTGCTCAGTCGCCTAACAAGAAAAATGCGAGTTAAAACAAGTTAATAATGCAAGTTACACATCTTAGATTGGCAAACTACAGGACATTTTATAACCATGTGTTAGTGCTTGGGTAAGAAAAGGAGTGGAGAAATTACATAAATATAGACTCCCACATGCCTTCATGTACTCACTTGTATATGCATAGGGTGTCTTCTGGGTGAATATGTAAAAATCTAGTAACACAGGTAAACATGAGCGCATTGGGTGCCAAGGCCAACATGGTTGAGAGGAGACAATGTGTCATATACACCTCTGTGCCTTTTGAATTTTGATCTATGTGAATGAATTATTTAAAGAACTAGAAATTAAAAGTGACTTAGATCAGTTATCATTTGACTTAGAGGGATTTCCACAACATATTGAGGGAAGCAAGGTGCAGAAAATTGTGTATTATATGATCTTATTTTTATAAAGCAAAGGGTACCAAATAAAATCCCTATATGTAACTATACATATGTGTACATTATACCATATAATACATTATAGTGCATGTGATCCCACAAGCATGGAGAAAGATATGGAAAGACACATAATTGTGAACGATGGTTGTTTGCAGGGTCCAGGTGGGAGAAGGGAGGAAAAGAAAAGAAAGTATTCTTTTAACAATGTGCCTGACACACTCTTGAAAGAAATACCATATATACTAATATGTTTATTTATATTTATATCTATCAAAAACATGGAGAAAACAAAGAGAAAACATCTATAAGCCACAAGAAAATATAATAATCATGACCCTTTGTCCATAAAACAGAACATCAAAGCATATATGTGTGTGTGTATATACACACACACATATATAAAGATGGTCATGGGATGCTGAAGGCGGTTGTTTCAGAGATATGGGATTTCAAGGGGATTTTGCTTTTCAATATTTTGATATGGTTGACTATTTCAATAAAGCTATTTTACTTCGAGAAGGAAAAAAATTGAAACAATCGTAATTTTTTTTTTTTAATTGTGTGGTTCAGTAATCAAGGGTTTTAAAGGTAGAGTCTGATCTCCAGGTGAGTTGCTGTAATCTGTTTGGAAACTCAAAGCAGGAGCAATCAGCTTAGAAATGAAGACTGAAGGCCCGCTGATGGCAGAGCTGCAATGTGCAGTTCTGCCGCTCAGAGTGTCGGAAGAGAATCTTTTCAGTTTGGAAGGTGGAATGTCTCTTTGCTGTCTCTTGCTGTATCTACTCAAAGCAACAGATTATATATTAAATGCAGTTAAATATCCAGAATCAACACTTGGCCTAATGGTCTAATTCAACCTATAAATCTATAGTCATAGTTTTTTATTGGTCAAGTTTTCTCTATGATTCACAGATGAATTCCCAACTGCTACTTACAATGAAAAGAAAGATGTGAATATAAGGAAATACCGGGCAAGGGGTAACAAAAAGAATGTGGAACTAGTATTATCAATACCAAAGTAGAAAAGAAAATTCCATGGAGCAAAGAGAGAAACATCAGCTATGAGCCAGAAGAAGACAACGTAACAGTCATGACTCTTTGTGTATGGAACGCAACGTCAAAACAGAAAACGACAACTGTTATGATCTTCCACTACGATTCTGATTTTATCAAATTCTTCTTATATATATATATATATTTTTTTTTTTTTGAGACAGAGTCTCGCTCTGTTGTCTGGGCTAGAGTGCCGTGGCCTCAGCCTAGCTCACAGCAACCTCCAACTCCTGGCCTCAAGCAATCCTCCTGCCTCAGCCTCCCAAGTAGCTAGGACTATAGGCATGCGCCACCATGTCCGGCTAATTTTTTCTACATATTTTCAGTTGTCCACCTAATTTCTTTCTATTTTTTTTAGTAGAGACGGGGGTCTCACTCTAGCTCAGGCTGGTCTCGAACTTCTGAGCTCAAATGATCCACCCGCCTCAGCCTCCTAGAGTGCTAGGATTACAAGCATGAGCCACCATGCCCGGCCTTTGCTTATATTTTTAATACATTCCTCTAAGAAATTAGAAAAAAAATAAACAGAAATAGGGTGTTGAATATCTTACTTAACTGACTAGCTTTTAATAAAATATATAAAACTTTGTGCCCCCAGAGAATATACATTCTTTTCAGTGTCCTTGACACATTTACAATCATTCATCTTGTACTCAACCAAAACAAAACCTCAAATTCCCAAAAGCAACATCAGACATGCCGTATTCTTTGGCCGTGATGGAATAAAACTACCATAATCATATAGAATAGTCTAAAAAACAATACAAGAACCTAGCTACCTGAAAATTATATCATTTTTGAGCTTAAAAAAAGCAATAAAATCTGAAATTATATGCTATTTAAAAATAAAGAATTTGTTCATAGTATAAAACATTAAGCAGCTATTAAAAAGTATGAAGCAGAACTCTATGTACAGATAAAAGAATCTCCAAAGTATGTTATTAAATGAAAAAGCAGGCTATGGAATAGCATGCAGACAGCATCATGCCCCAGGACAGTAGGGACCGACCGTGACCAAGCACACATTTATTGCTTTCTGCCTTCGAAACTTAAAAAACAAGAGTGTGATTCTTTAATTTCTGTATTTTCCACTGTCATCCCTCACCTGGGACAACGACAGTAACCGGCTAGCTGATCAAATTGAGGGAACAGGACAGATCCCGGCTACCATCTCAAATATTATCCGTGTAAATTTATAAAACACACACGTGAAAGTCTGGCAGTAATTATACCAATTGCCAATTTTGGCTACTAGAAAAGCACTATGTAGGAGAGAGATATAAAAGAGCAGAAACTTTCCCTTTGTACTTTTATGTGTTTGTGTTATTTGAATGTTTGGTAGTGAGCATGTGTTCATATATTAATCATTTAACAGATTTATTGGGGTATAATTTGCATACCATAAAATTTACCTTTTTTTAATCGAGACAGGGTCTCGCTCTGTTGTCCAGGCTAGAGTGCAGTGGTGTCATCGTAGCTCACAGCAACCTCAACTCCTGGGCTCCAGCGATCCTTCTGCCTCAGCCTCTTGAGTAGCTGGGACTACAGGCACACACCACCACGCCAGCTAATGTTTCTATTTTTTGTAGAGATGGGGTCTCGCTCTTGCTCAGGCTGTTCTTGAAGTCCTGGTGTCAAGCAATCCTCCTGCCTCAGCCTCCTAAGGTGTCAGAATCCTGGGTTTTGGCACCAAAGACGTCAGGGTGGGAGTTCTCCCTCAGTTCTTGCCGTGCTCTTGGCTGAAGAAATCACCAGACCGACCAAAGTGTTAACTCCAGACTATTTTCCCGGTCCTCTGACTCCTTTCTTGGAAAAGTCACCAGCAAGGCCAACACAACTGAGTCACCTCAGGCAGGGAGCAGTTTCACAAGGGCAGCTCTCTATTGTAGAATAAAACTGGTCTGTCTCCACGAGCGAAGAGAGACAAACCAACTCACTCACTGACCCACTCACCTTATCCTGAAGTCTCGGATTGTTTCCTTTTATTAGCCCGGTCTGGAGGAGGGCTCTTGGGAGGTGTAGGATGTTATCCAATGATCCACAGTTGTCCTCAAAATTCCATCTGCCTGTATGAGCTCCCTCTAAGAAAGCCCACCTGGTGGGGAGGTGAACCACAATGCAGATTCAAGCTAATGGCACGTTAATTACCCTTGGGTTACTCTAAGTCACTTTCTAAATCTTGTTCTGCCTGGGCTGGGGCATTCCTAGATTGATAAAGCATGCCCTCCCTCCCCAGGTGTAGCAGTTGCTCAGGATAGGATTAAGGGTGGGGCAACCTCCAAATGGAGTGCCCGCCCCTCTCCTTCTTCCCAGGTGGAGCAATTGCTCGAAACAGCACCAAAACGGGAACCCTTGTCCCGAGAACAGCTGGAGATTCTAACTATCTACCTAACCAAAGTGTTGACTTCATAGGCATGAGCCACAGTGCCTGCCCTTTCTTTTTATTCTTCAATAGTATTTCACTGTGTGGCTGTATCACATTTTATCCATTCATCAGTTGATGGACATTTAAGTTGTTTCCAACTTGGGGCCATTGTGATTAATACTGCTATGAACATTCATTTACAAGCTTTTGCATTTCATTTCTCTTAGAGTAGAAATGAATGTGTTGGTTCAGCCTTCAGGCAAAGCTGGATCCAGCAGCACAAAGAATATCCCCATTTCTTGCTCTACTCCCTCCATGTTGGCGCCATTCTTAGCAGAATTTTCTCCTGTGGTTTGAGGATGGCCCCAATACCTCCTATGATGACTTGCTTCATGTGCAGGTGTGGAGAAGCATTCTTCCCTAGCCAACCAACAAAAGCCAGGGTTTCAGTCTGAAGCACAGTTTTTGGCTCAGATGCTCATCCCTGAACCTTGCCCTGTGGGATTAGACTATTTAATTTAGGCCTGAGCCATTGGCCTCAGCCCTGAGTTTGGGCAGAGTCAGTTTCCTGTGAAGCATATGGGGCAATGGATCTACCCATGAACCAAATTGGTGTGCTGTTATTGAAATGACAATTGATCTTTCCTGAGCAGTAAAGCCAGGGAAGGAACATGATGATGGGTGACACCTCAAGTTCAAGTTCAGTAGCTTCCCACTGAACTTCCTTATGACAACTGGTGGGGAACCAGTTCCCCAGTTATTGCTCTGATCAGAATCGACATCCTGTTTTCACGAGAGACCTGAGCTCCACTTGCAGAAGATCCTCCTGGCTCCTCGTCTTCCGGCTGCACTGTCAGAAGCGAGATTCCTGGAACTCAGATGTAACCTTCAACTAATTCCTGTTAGATGAAGTGCACACCTCTTAGTCACATGAATCCCGGGGCTGGGTAAAAGCTCTAGGGATCAAGCTGTTATGAAACGCTCAATATCAACAAGGATGATGGACAACTTTTCCTCAGCGGCCTCTCCTCCCTTGTTGGGGAAAACAGAACTTTTTGCCTTGTTTCTAACCCTTTCTTTGTGCCTCTGCCTGCCCATTCATCCCTTTGCTGCCAAACCTCTCTCCCAGGAAGACTAGCAGCGCATCAAGCTGGTTGGAACCCAGGACGTCCATTGGACCATTGGACTATACTTTTTTCTCATTGAGTGAGGTTCCTATGCCTCAGATTAGTACATTCCTCTTGCTCTTTCTCCTGCCACAGTCTGTACCTTCCCATCTACACCTGCAACTAGGACAGTAACTTAGTGTAGGACCCACTTTATAGATTAAGCTCTTTTAGGTTCACAGGGTGAGAAGTCAGAGGTCTAAGCTGTGTTACCCAACTCGGTTCTTAGCTAAGAGCCAGTTGTTAGGAGGCAGCAGACACGTGCCCATTTGATGTCTGTTACTTGTTTTTAACATCTTTGGATGAAAATCTCAGTCCAAACCTCCCTATCCTTGTAGCACTTTGTGTGACCCCAGAAAACCAGAGCAAGTAGTTTTAGGGAGCTCGTGGAGGTGTCTGTCTCACCCCAAGACCCTGCAGGTGCCCTGGTCTGCCTTTCCCAAGCTGGCTGGCAGGCACTGGGCTTCAGCAGCTCTGTTGGAGGAGCCAGTACACGTTTTTCTGTACACGTTTTTAGCTGTACAAGTGCAGCTAATCATGCACTTGCTTGGTCTCTTTGTCACTCCGTGTGCAGCAGGGAAGACATCGTGTGTGGGTATAGATGTAAAAAGGATACAGATAGAATGGACTCAAGCAAGGTAAGCTCTAGTGGAGAGGGTGTGTCTGAAATGAGTGGGCACTGCAAACTCTCCTCACCTCCCTAGACTGTGCTTTTTACAGCTTACTACTTTCCAGCATTTGTTTCTCTATGTTTAGGTTTATCTTGTGATGTTTTCCAGATTGGACAGGGCCAGTGTACAGTAAGTAAGCAGGTGGTATGCAGGACGGGTGAAAGTTCCGGTTCTAATTCTGACTTCTTCACCAAGCACCAGTGATCTTGGCCAAGGAACTTAATCTCCCGGTGTCTCAACTGTCCTCATCTGTAAAAATCTGTAAAATGGAGATCGTATGAGGACCCATATTTCCTTAGGCCATTGTGAGGATTAAATGAGTTTATATAAGAAACTTAGGATGACATTGCATAAATGTCAGCTATTTGTTATTATCTTGCAGGCCAATGCCAAGGAAGTGGTGATAGCTGCCTGGAATGCTGTTAAAACTCGGGGACAAGCTGGGTATGGTGGCTCACACCTGTAATCCCAGCACTTTGGGAGGTAGAGGTGGGAAGATCACTTGAGGCCAGGAATTCAAGACCAGCCTGGGCAACATAGTGAGATTCTGTCTCTGCAAAAAAAAAAAAAAATAGAAAAATAGAAAAATTAGCCAGGCATGGTGGCACATACCTGTAGTCCTAGCTAAGTGGCTCACACCTGTAATCCCAGCACTTTGGGAGACCAAGGTGAGAGGATTGCTTGAGGCCGGGAGTTTGAGCCAGTCTGGGCAACATAGTGAGACCCTGTCTCCACAAAAAAATAGGAAAACTAGAAATTAGGTGGGTATGGTGATGTGTGCCTGTAGCCCTGGCTACTCGGGAGGCTGAGGCAGGAGGATCACTTGAGTCCAGGAGTTTGAGGTTGTAGTGAGCTATGATGACACCACTGCACTGTAGCCCATGCAGCAGAGTGAGACCCTGTCTCAAAAAAAACAAAAAACAAAAACAAAAACAAAAGCAAAACAAAGAATAAAAAATGCACAAAACCTGGGGACAGAGCTGGGCTCAGTAGAAAACAACATTGTGGTTGAATAGCAATGTCTGTTACAGGAGCAGGATCTGTGTGGACACCCCATGTGACCACTCTTAATACAGAAAGTCAGAGCTGAATGCTCCTGATTCCCTCAATTTGATGCTCTGTCATTGGATAACAGGAAGAACTGAGGCGAGAACTTTGGCGTCAGCCTGTAGGCTATGCTCAGATCCATCTGGGAATGTTTAAAGAACTAATGTTCTCTCCCCCAGGGTGCCAAAACCCCATCAGAAGTTTTGGTTCTTGGATGAGATCTCAGCTGACAAGTATCTCTGGATTAGAGTGAATTTTGCACTTTCAGGTTTCCTAGATACCTGTTTATTGGTGTGGTGGTTTTAAAAAATGGCTACAAAAATTTTTTTTACCTTCTTCCCATAAAGAGGCAGGATCTGTCTCCCTTCCCTTGAATCTGAGTAGGTTTGAGACTCTTCAACCAATTAGTAGAGAGGAAGTGATGCGCTGTGAGTTCTGAAATGACATCATAAAAGTGGGGGGGGGGCTAGCTTCCACTTTGTCTGCTAGAACATTCACACTTTGATCTGTCAGGTAGGACATCTGACTGCTGTGAGGCCACCAGGATGGAGAGAGAGCTCATGTCAGCAGTCACAATTGAACTCTGCCGACAGCTGGCTTGAACTGCCAGTCACGTAAGCGAGCCATGTTGGGAGGCAAGCCCAACTGAAACTTCAGATGAGACAGCAGCCCAAACTACCATCCAGCTGCAACCACGGGTTAGCCCCATGTGAGATATGCCCAGCAGAGCCTTGCTTGGATTCTTAATCAACAAATTTGTGAGCATAACAAAATGGCTGGCTATTAGTTTACACAACTAAGTTCTTGGGTTGATTGTTACTCAGCGACAGTAATCGGAATAATTACGGGTTGTGGGCTGTTGTGCTGGGAGGGGACTACATAGAAGGGGACTGGAAGAGGAGAAACCTGGACCAGACATCTCTGAACTGGCTTGTAAATCAGAATCTCTTGGGGAAGTCTGCAGAGTCTTAGGTGGGCCCAAGAATGTTTATTTTTTTAAACCAATTTCCTATAAAAAATGTTAAACTATTTTTATCACAGTAGCAATAGATGCACAGTACAAAACCTCTTTCCTCCCACCTTGGGACTCCTCCCCCTCTGTTACTTTGTCAAAGTTTTCCTGCATATTTTTTCCTCTGGGTTGACATTCAGGATCATTTTGTCATGTTCCCCCTAAAACCCTGTTGGTGTTTTCACTGAGATCACATTAAATATATAGGTTAATTTATGGAGGAATCGAATCTTTTTAATGCTCAGTCTTCTTATCCAAGGACACAGTACAGATGCTCCAATTTACGATGGGATTATGTCTTGAGAAACCCATTGTAAACTGAAAATATTGTAAGTTGGAAATGCATTTGATACAACTGACCTAGCAAACACCATTGCCTGGCCTAGCCTACCTTAAACATGTTCAGAACCCTTGTATTAGCCCACAGTTGGGCAAACTCATCTCACACAAAGCCTGTTTTATAATAGAGTGTTGAATATCTCATACAATTTATTGAATACTGTGCTGAAAGTGAAAAGCAGAATGGTGGTCGTGCATGATACTCCTGTATCGTTAAGCCAAACCATGGTTAAGTCAGGGACCATCTGTATGTCCTTCTGTTGTTTCCAAGTGTCCCATATGTCCTCTGGCAGGGCTCTACCTCTTCCGTCGTGTACATCTCACCTATTTCTGGCAAAATTTATTGCAGGCATTTTATCTTTGTTATTATAAATGGGATCTTCTACTACTTATAGTTAATTTTTAATTTATATTTTCACACAGGGCAGCCATTTTTTTAAATATTAATTTTGTAATCAACCACTTCCTAAATTATCTTATTTCCGATAGTTGATTCTCTTTTGTGTTCCAGACTTGTATCATCTGCGAAGAATTTGGCCTCCCACTTTCCAAACTGTTCATTTCCTTCACTTGCTAATTGCATTGGCTGGTGCTTCCAAAATAATGTGAAATCCTGATACAGGGGGAGTCTGTGTTTGGTTCCCAGTTTGGGAAATTCACACCAGTGGAATCTGATACAAGAGATTCACAGATCAGTATCTGGGGTAGCACTGACATGGAGATATAACCTTCATCAGTGTATTTCTTCATTCAGGCCTTGAAATATATCGCTTATTTCCAGGATCCCAGCAGAATGTCAGTAACATTTCCACAGATTCTGGAAGCCAGGCTGGACCTCCTTGTGATCAACAGAGAGGTATCTCCCAGTAGAAGCAATTCCTTCTACATTCTTCTATGACAGCCCTAATCGCTTTGTACTTGGGCTGTTTAAGATTGACCTCTCTTACCAAGGGGCTGTCATTCTCTCTCTATCCTGAGCTTGGCGCATAGATTTGCACATGAAATATACTCCTTGTCACTTGTCACTCAACAGAACAGCCTGGAAAAATCGGGCTCTCAGGGATTAGTATCAAGCCTTCTCTCACCTGCCCGGAGTGGTGTTCACGCAGCAAAAACGGGCTCAGTCTCCACTGCAGATGCTACGAAGTGGGCAAGATTATTAAATGATCTGGGTCTTCTTTCCTCCCACTCCAAGTCACAGCAGCAGGACGGTTTTCAAGGAAAGAGTAAACCAAGCCAGAGGTGGTTGAAAATGTATTTATTTTTCTTCAAATGATCTTTTTCAAGCAATAAATAAAAACAGACATGTTGACTTTTCTAGAAAACCAAACCAAACCAAAAAAAAAAAAATCCCCTAAACTATATACATCCTACAGAAATACAGGCATATCAAATGTAGAAATGACATCGCTCTGAAAGATGGGGCTATTTACACGAGTTACAAGAATCGACTGCATCGCTGTCTTTAAGAAATCTCTTCCTTGAATGACTGGTAAACTCTAAGGAAGGGCAGGGTGTTGGGGGGAGGAGGGAGCCTTGAAAGAAGAGATCCCCCCTCCATCTTTATGGATGGACAAGACAGTTTCAGGGAAAAACATCAACATCCACACACTACTGAGTCCCCTAACAACACTCCACAAATCAGCTGGCTTTACAAGGAGCCTGGGAGGATTTCGCATTCAGGAACTCCCAAGAGAAACTACCTTGTCCCTCAGCAGGGCTGGGAGTGGCAGTGAGACCAGCTGAGCCAGTGACAAAGCCCTGGCTGTGGTTGCTCCAAGACAAGCTATCTCTGAGTTATCACACCTGGCCTCCAACCGCACCTTGGCATCTAGAAAGTAAGGTGGTTTCCCAAACATGGCTGTGTATGGAAAGCACCCGGGGAATACTGAAACACACGGATGCCCCAGTCCCACCCATGGACCTGCTGGTTTAATTGGTCTAGGCTAGCCTGGCTGGCAGGACCTTGAAAGCTCCCTAGGTGACCCTAAGGTTGAGTCATGGCGTTACAACCACAGGCATGGTGGCCAACTCCCAATCTCCATCCCTTTCCCCCTTGGACTCGAATCCAGTATATCCTACTTCCCTCTGTTCTGTCCACCTTCCCAAAGATTTAAAATTTTTTCTCAGGGCTTCTCCAACTTGGAAACTCTCAGAAATCCAGCAGGAATGAGCAACGGAGCAAAACGTCCTCGGGAGGGAATGACTAAAGCTGGGACCTGCCGCCCCCTACCCCACGCCTAATACTGCTTGGAGAGACAGCTTGATGCCTGTCCCCCAGGGCTCCCGCACCAACCCTCTTGGGTCAGACGAGATTCTGGGAAGGAGTTTGCAGGATTCCTCCTTCTCCACAGAAAAATCCAGTGACCATCCTACCTTTCGTGGCCAACAGCAAAGCTGCTAATCAGTGGAAGGGTCAAGTACAGAAATTTCCCACCACCAGAAATCACTTCTGGGGACGGGTGATGCCCACAGAAACTCATGGACCTTCTGGGCTGACCCTGCAGTGATGTCTTCATCAGAGCTATCCTAAGTCATCCAAGAGGCTTCTGATGGGAGAAAAACAATTAAAAAGTCCCCCTCTTCCCATCAAGCCAATGTCCTATTTTATTTCTAAGTTTTGGGACTCACACTGTCATAAAGCCAAGGAAATGGCTTTATAAATAGCTGTTTGACACGGTGATAGAGGACTGGAATCGGAAAGCGGGGAAAAGCTGTATCTGGAGCTAGTCCTGAGTTCCGACTGTCCGTGTGGCTGGAATCCAGTCCAGGAAAGCAGGGCAGTTTTGGCAAATGTACACTCGTTCTATAAAAAGCGAATTCGTTCTGCAGCCCACCTGCCCTCCCCGCCCAAGCTGCCCCTTCGTTCACGCCTACCCACTGCTGGAACCTGGGGCTTTTTCAGCTGCAGAACCCACCTGACTTCCAGGAATCAAGGAAAAACCAGGAAATGTCCAACTGTGCTGTCTCTAAATGGGTCCATTGTCTGGGAACCCAACCCCTCCATGCCTCACCCTTAAACCGTTCAGCCGAGCAGATTCCAGAGGAAGCAGGCAGCCTCTGGCTTTTCCAAAAACAGGCTGCAGGAAACTCTGGTCTCACCTAAGGACAGGGTCTGACATGGTCAGGACCCATTGTGCTGACACAGGGTCATGGTTCATGGAAGGAAAGGAAACCAACCCAGTTCCGTCTGTGATGCCGGATGAGAAAGAACATTCCAACACAACCGTGATATTGAGGCTTGACATTATTAATTATGGGTGAGCAAGAATATCTGTTGAGATCTACACTCTCAAAGGGCTTTAAAAAAAATGCTCTCCTTTCTAGACAAGTTTGCAATCACCTCTACTCTGGCACTCCATGACAACACTGTTCCACAATACTACAAATGAAATAACATATAGCTTGTTCCCTCCTCCCTCTCCCAGCCCTCCCCCCAGGAAACACATCTTCTTTCCAAAGCCATTCCTCCATCTGGAAAGGCCCAAGGAAGAATTCAAAATGGCAACCAAGTGCCCAACGATGTTGAAATGTGGGGTCTACTCCCCTCTTCTTATTCGAAAGAGGGCCTTCAGAAATATTCACCTAAGCAGGAATTTTCAGAATGCAAGAATTTGTTGGCATATTCATCTCAGATAAACCCCCTAAAACCAAAACCTTTGATTTCTGCAAAAGAGAAAAGATGGTGCATCAACTGACAAAAGGATTCATTTCGGGCATACCACTAGTTATCTGGTTTCCCTGATGGCCTTGCCAAATGATTCGCTGTAGGAAAATCTGAACAGAACCTAATTGTCCAGGGGCACCTTATTAAAATAATGGCATTTATCTCAGATAGTAGACATGTCATAGGTCTATGAAAAAGATGCTCCAACCAAGGAGAGAAAAGGTTGCCTTGCTGTGGTCTATAATTGCATCGGTGGTGGTCTATGTGCCCAGCGACCAGCTTCAAAATTACAAAGTAGTTTTCTTTCTCCTTTCACTCATCCTGCCTGCTTTACAGTGGCAACAAATGCAAGCTGATTATCATGCTACCTCCTACACACCTATATGACAACGTTGACCTCCTAACTGCTTTGACACCTGCATGCTACTGTGCTGTGCTGTTGGACATCAACATAAATATGGTCTAAGTTCACGGTCACTAGACTCCTTGTACTTACATACTCTGAAGAAATTCTTAATAAATACTTTCATTTATTATTAAGCATAATTATTCACCTGTTGGTGACTCAGAAATGAAAACCATGTCCTCGAAGATTTCTTTAAAAAAAAAAAAACAGAATTCCAGTAACTACAACAAATGACAACAATGACAACAAAAGGGACAAGCACACAGAACCAGGCACTTCTGGCAAACTTGTTTTCTCTCTGGGTCTTTTCCCTCCCTCCCTCCCCCCACCCTTTAATAAAACTGGTTGGGCACATTTGCCAGGATCTGTGAGTTTCCTAAACTTCAAGCCTTACTGCTTAAAAAAATGAGGTAAGAAATTTCTATCTGAAAAGTAAAACTGACACATAAACCAAACCAAGGTCTTCCCTGGCCGCTGGGACGGCCGTTATTGCTCTAGGTTGGAGTGTTTTGTTTTGTTTGTTGTTTATATGGAGTCAGAGTCCTTATTGCCGTCTGGATGGCCCCGTGGTCGGCCACGAAGAAATGCACAGGGAAGGAGCTTGGTCACCTGCTCCCAGCTGTTCAGCGTCCACCGGCTACCCGCAGGCGGCCGCCCCACCCCTGCTGGGAGCCACCTCTGGCTTTGGGGACCCCGGGGCGGCTCTAACAGCTGGGGGAGGTGGTGATGGGGCTGTGCAGGTAGGGCAGGCTGCTGGGTGCCGAGTGCACGCCCACAGAGACCGGGAAGCTGAAGACAAACTGCGACGTGGGGGTCGGGGTGGCCTTGCTGCGCTCCCGCAGGGGGCCCGAGGGGCTGGCGGCCTCGGCGGCACAGGACGTGGCCAGCACCTGGGACTCGAACTGCAGCAGCTGCCCCATGAAGCTGAAGTTGGGCGAGATGATGCTGCGGCGCTGCTTCACGAACTCGAAGGCCTCCTCCAGCCGCACCCGCTTCTTCATCATCAGGTAGGCCAGGCAGATGGTGGCCGAGCGCGAGATGCCCGCCTGGCAGTGCACCAGGACGCGCCCGCGACAGTCCTTCACGGCATCTGCGGCAGAGAGCGCGACAAGGTCAGGGCTGCCTGTGCAGTCCTCCGTCCCTCGCCAGGTGGCGCCAGCGAGCACAGGGATGGAAGTGGGGGGGGCCCTCCCACGGAGGGGCTAGCCATGTTAAGGCTGTTGCGGGACCAAGAAAAACCCGCATGGGAGGGACTCTAGAATTCCACTCCTTCTGGGGTCTTAGAGTTAAATCCTATCCTACATTAAAGGCTTTGCATTTGTAGAAGAAAAACAATGACCCAATTCTCCCTTTGTCTTCCTGCCCATCCAGAAAACCTTACCATCTGGACATTGGGCGCCATGCAACTAAGCACGGGTGTAGGGGTCATCTTCCCATTCCCATCCAACCCACACCCCCGGAGAAGCCTTCGACTGAGAAGAGGGTGCAGCGCCTCCTGAGTCCCCGCTTCAACACAGAGTCACATGTGGTTCCCTCCCCTCCTCCCCACTGGCCCTGGGACCCAGGAGCCCAAGGCCAGGGCCAGCCTACCGATGTACTCAATGGCTTCCATGAACCAGGAGCTGATGTCCGCCTTGTGGTTATCTTCCACGGGGATGCACTTGTACTGATAGTGTCCTTCAAAGTGGTTTGGGCAGTCCGAGGAGACGTTCAACAAGGCCGTGATGCCCAGGGCGTCCAGCATGTCTCTCCGGGCAGCATGGTAGGCACTGCCGAGGTAGAGGAAGGGAAGGATCTCCACGGGACCCCCCTGCACCAGAAAGGGGAAAGAAAGGCCCCCAGACAACATAAGCTTAAGGCAACCCAGCAAAGGGCTGAGGTGCTGGGGACAGGGAGGGGAAGGCCTTTCTGAGGGGGACTTCTAGGCCCTGGGGGAACACCAGATGGGCACAGCCCTCCCAGGACCCCCTTGTTCTTCTGGAGGGGGCGATGGGCACAGTGCGACTTCTTGAGCCTTCGCCCTCTGCTCGTGGGCAGAGAAGCCAGGGCAGGGAAAGCCTTGTGGGCCCCCCCAGACCCCAGCAGCCCACCTCCCCCGTGGTAGAGGAAGCAGCAGGACAATGTCTGTGACATGAACAGTTCACACCCACTAACCATCAAGCCACTGTGTGCGGTTCAGGCATGGATTCGGTTGGACGCACCTTCATTTGGCTCCTTAAAAACAGGTGCCACCTTCTTGGCATAGTGAGGCAATTGTGGCTTACGTTTAAGACCAGCTATTGGGGACAGCAGAGTATCCCCCCCATCTAAAAGCGCTGGAGGGGGTGGGCTTATGAGAAATGCGGTGGCTCCAGTGGGTTTTCTCAGTGGGAGGTGGTGCTATCCACGGCCATTTGGCATCTACAACTGGCTGGGGTCCAGGGTGCATTCGCTGGCCTGCTCCTTCCAAGAAAGTGTCCTCAGCTTCCTGCACAGTTGGCACAAACCTCTAAAGGCTAAACCGGGGAGTCCTGTCTTTACAGTTCTGTCTTAAGGGAGGGTTATGAGGGAGCAAAGGGAAGAACACCCCATCCTAATACTCAGGGTTACCACACTGCCCGCAAATTGAGGCCCTACATTCAAAGCCTTAAAAACTCCTCAGAACTCTTAAAAGAGGCTCCCTGGAGCCCCCACACGGCCTGGCTCCCTCATCCCAGGGCGCTGCACCGGCGTCTACCTGGTCATGCAGGGGGGTCCCGCAGGAGCCACAGCCCAAGTCCAAGGATTCCGTGGCGCTGGGGTGCACCGGGGGCGGGATGGCTGCCAGGGCCTTGGTCTTGGAACAGAATTCTGGGTACTCGGAGGAAAACCTCTCGTAGCCGCCTGTCAAAGAGATAGAAGTTCCAGTTAATGGGGTCCCTAAGGCAGGGGAAGGAACTTGACTCCTATCGGACCCGGGAGAACAGCAAGGAAGGCGCTGGCGGGCGGGCGCGCGCCACTCTGGCCACTGGGTGGCGCTGCGGGCCCGGAGATGACGGCCGGGGAGCCGCCTGCCACTGGGCAGAGCTGAGTTCCGGCAGTCAGGACGCTGGGACCTAGGGAAGGCTCATGCACGAGACTCAGATGAAGACACACAGGAATGCGCAGGGGGTGGACAGAGGGACTCCTTCTAGAGCAGCTCCATGGAGGAGGGAACAGCCACCGTGGGCTTCCGTCTTCCACCCGCAATTCCAGCCCTCCCTTTTGGGGGGGGGGTCTCCAATGTGGGGAAGGAGGTTAAAAAAAAAAAAAATGACCCTGGCACCAGCCCTTCTGGATCTCAGCAACAGGAACAGATGCCGGTTGCATGGCCTCGTGAAACAGCTGTTCCGTCAACAAGGGGCCAAAACAAGAGGAAACAGGCTTAAATCTAAATAAATCCCTCTTGCTACATACAGGTTTGGGGCAAGGGAGGATTTCCTGATCTGAGAGTCTGTAAGCTCTGGAAGGGTTATCTGTGGGATCACCTTCCGGAAAAGGGAGATCTTTTAAATAATAATAATAATACTAAAAAAGATAAATGGCCAACTCTTCCGGGACAGGGTGAGTGCTAACCAGAGCAGGGGTGGAGGTGGGCGGGATGCAGGGAGGACTCGTGGAGGGTTGTGGGCAAATTCTCAAGCCCTATCTCTGACTTTCTTGTGATCTCTGGGGCTTTGCTTTGTGGGCAGCTTCCAACCTACAGTATTGTCACAGTGTTCGGTACTGCTTTTATTTTTATTTTGCAATTTCTGTAGGACCAGAAATGGATCACCTTAATTCACTAGGGCTTATATGTTGCAGAACCACCAACCTAACAAACCCATTCAACTGTCGAAAATGACAAGTTGGCCGATGGTCCTGGATGTAGCTAGCACTCTTCAGCCTTGATGACTGTGACATAGGGTCACTGTCCCCCTAGAGCCATGCACAGGAATCTTCCAGTGTATAGGCATGTGATGGTTAGTCTATTACTTGCCCCAAATCCCAACCCTCAAAACTGCTTCCTACGAGAGGAAGGAAAATGATTCTTTGACCCATCATACGGCTGGCAGAAACAGGGCATACATTTTTTCCTCTCTGACCGGAGGCTTCTCTGTTCCCCTCCACTCCCGCCCTCAGGATATAAATGGATCTGTCTCTGGTCACAGGCCCTTGCTCCTGCTGAGTCACAGTGACCACAGCCTCCCTGGATGGAAAACCTGCTGGCCGGGCCAGTGCTGCCAGCTTCAGATGTGCTGGTGGCCTTAGTGGCCACCACATCATAGGAGCACTCCCTCCTTCCCATGGTAACGCCTGTCCACTGTCCTTATAATAAGGCAGCCAACACTGCTGCCCAAAATGCAGTGATTAGAGTATGGGGGACGAGGAGGCAGCAAATGAATGTAGCTGTAGCTGAAGTCCCCAGACCAGCCTCTGCCAGGGGAGCTTTGCTCGGTGCCCCCTTTGGAGAAAGTAGAAGCGGAAACGGACGGATCAACAAACCATGGTTATATCACGTGGGTGCTGTACCAAAAGCCATCACACGTTACTCTATGTACTTCTAGAAGATTTAAAAATGTTTGAAAAAATTGATCCCTGTGTCTGTTACATAATTTGAGCTATCAAAACACGTTTTTAAAAAAGAAATGTAAGACACAAGTGCACATGCCTGTAAGAGATGATGAGGAAAAGTCCCCTGCACAGAGTCCTTCGAGACTAGTCAGTGCTCTGCGCCTAGCAGCAGGTGACACACTGCAAAGCTGTCCCTTCTTGATGCCTACACTGAGCAGTGCCCTCAGCAGAGGTCCTCAAAGCCCTCTGGTTTGGACTGGGTGATGCTGGTGACGTACCAGGCCTTTGCCAGCCCACTTTCCTGGGCTTGAGACACAGCAGGTAAGACAGAGGAAGGGCAGGTAGCACATGTTCTGTGTTCCACCTCCCTTCCCGGTGACAGCCATCTGCCGCTGGCTCAGCACAACCCTTGCACGGGACCTGGAGGCAGCTGCTGACCGTGGCTTGGTGTGGCAGGAAGGGAGGACAGGCAGCTGAGTAGGCAGGACAGGTGGCCTGAGGGGGGTGCCATTGGTCCGTCTCCCCCAGGCTGATTGTAACAGAGAGACAGCAACCATTTGGAAAAGACACCATAGATCAGAGCAGAAAAAAGATTACTGAAAAGTCACTTCCCTCTGGAGCATCTTTAAAGAGCAAGCACAAAGGAACAAAGTGAAGAAGCAGATTAGCTCAAGGGAGAGGAGACTGGAAGGTTCTTGCTGCTGACAGTGGCAGCCGTGGAGGAGTTTTTGCCTTCTGGGCTGCTGCTAGCTTTTGGGGGTCTGTGGCTGGCGGTCACAAGGACCAATGCCAAAGGGAGTTCCTTCTGGTAGGCCGATGAGCTGTGCTCAGGCCAGGATCACAGATGAGGACAACATGTGCTCGGGGATGTAGTCAGGGTCATGGACAAGGATGCGTGCAAGTTCAAGTTTATCCACCAGATGGAAGAAACCACTCAAGTCCATGCCCACGTAGGTTGTGTCTGGGTATCAGATCTATGTTAACAGAAATTACAGCCCCCGTTAAGAGGGAATGTTTCACTATGTGCCAGGCTCTTTCCACCATCTGTGTTCAACCAGCCCCTGCAGAAACCATGACTAGGTCCATTTTACAGAATAGGAAACCTAGGCGCAGGACAGCCAAGAAACCCGCCTACAATTCCACACAGCTGAGGCCAAGTCCAGCCTTCAGCCAGATGGCCTCAAAGCCAGACGTCTAACCCCTTACTGTCACAGTAAGGGGCCATCTCTGCTTCCCACCCTTTGCTGGTGGCCCTTCCTTTAGAGGCATTGCCTGCCGGTTTCACCCAGCAAAGCCAGACTTTTCAAGCAAAAACAGAACTGATCTGAACAGGGCATCGCTGACATGTCACCAAACTCGGCTTCTATCCCACAGCTTCCTAACTACAGGCTGCCATCAAAGAGTCGTGACCAGCGTTTTTCAAAAATGAAATACAGTAGAACAGGAATGAATAGAATGCATTGCATTTTAAGAGGGTATCATTTCATGAGCTTTTGTTTCAGGTGTGCGGGCGTCCCTCTCCTGGGTCGTGATGAAAATTAAAATGTATTTCCTTACTGTGGGTGGAGTCAAAAAAGAATGTTCCAAGACTTCTTCCCCTCAGTCCCTCCTACCCATCTCCGGATCAGTGCAAGTACCATAACCACAGCTCTTTTGGCAAGAACTAGTTTTAGATCACCAAGTTTTACGCAAAACTCATGAAAGGGAAAGCTTATTCCTACTGTATACAAAGGAGTTGGGCTCTATCCAGCAGGCGCACAAGGAAAATAGGTGGAAACAGATCTAGGTGCAAGACTCGGCTCTAGTTGTGGCAAGCACATTCCTTCCTAAACCCTATTTTCCCCCAACCTCAAAATATAAGGATATTCCAAACTATAAAGATCTCTAAGTTCCAAAATTCTGTGATTCTAAGTAACCAGGATACACTTATTTGCTGGTTGGTTTTGCCAGCTCCAAAGCTGCAGTTGCCTAGAATCTGCATTTCTATCTTCTGAATAAAATTTCCTAAGAGGTATGCCAATGAATGTTGACCTGTTTTTCCTATGTCCGACTGAATGTATGAATTCAATGTCTTGAACATATCTCCTATGGAATGTAATTCCATAACAGGTTTCCTTCTAATTTCAACCTGTTTTCCCCAGGTCCTTATTTAAGAATCTATTTCCCCTTCTTAAATCTCATTCTCTCATCTTAATTTTAAGACTTCAAAGTCTAAAAGAAAAAAAGGGAGTGAGTTTCGCTCGGCTTACTGGAGGAATCAATCCATCTACTGTTCAACGCCACGTGCTTTTCTTGTTCTCACACAAACCCACACCAGAGAGGCAATTTTCAAAGTTTAGTGGAAACGATGACCTCTAGTCACAAGCTCCCCGCTGTACCCACCCCACCCCTGCGGGAGATAATGTATGTATAAGTGCTTTACAAAGCTCAGATTGATGTAGTGCTGATAAAATCGTCATAATAGGACTCTTAATGGATCTGTGATGGGAAGGCTGTCTTTTGGTGACGACTGTCATCATGCATCTTCATGGGGCTGCCACTTTCCCCCATTACCCTCTCACCACTCAGAATAGCACCTGTTCCCAGATGGGGCTCACAGCCTTGCCCTTGCCCTGCAAGAAAGTCTGGGGTTGTCTGAAGGTCATATGCCTTTGGGAATGTCACTTAGTAAACGCCCATATAAATGCTGAGTAGTATTTGAAATCTACCTGACTGGCCTTCTCACCCTGGGACTCTGCACACAGCGACACCTGTACCTTCTCACCAGCTGGCTGACACCTAACGCCGTGCTGAGGGTTAGGTTTGGTTGGCAGTCTCTTCCCTGTCCTTCTGTGCGATCTGCTATGTTCAGCAAACTGGCTTCCGCCGGAGAGTAAACGTTCCTTCCTGTCATACTTCCTCTGTTAGCAGGCAACTGCCTCCCAGCAAGGAAATCGGCTTTCTGCTTTCAGATGCTCCAATTTTTAAAAAGACTTTCTTGGCTACTTAAAATGACCAGCCTTTCTCTCTTGTTCAGTCTTCTGTGCAGCATTTTGGTGGGTGCAGCCCACCTCTCCTTTAAACACCTAGGACAAGCCCACAAAGACTGCCATGGTCTCCTTAGCGATCAAGTTTGCATTCTCAATTTATATTTCCTCCCTGTCTTTAGTTACTGTGTGGATTGGGAACGTGCAATTTAAATGATGCCAAGAGTAGTTAATTTTGCTTCATTCATTGTAATTACTTAATGAATTACAACAGAAGTTGGAAATTATCTTTACGGTGTACCATTTAATAACTCTAACACTCCCTATCCTTAACTGTTGTGGACACTGTGGTACATTTGTGAACAGAAAACTTAGTCATTGTCCCTTTGGGTAGAAAAGGTATGTTAGTAATCTTGGCATCCCGTAGGGCTATGCCATTTGATGCCACTGACCTGGAGAACTGCAGATAAAGACATAGAGATAGCAAAGATGGGGTAGAGAGAAATGACAGAAGATAGTCACCGGTGGCCTTAGTGTTTTCTACAGAGAGGGTGACATCAGCAGCTGTATGGTCCGGCCTCGGCTGTTGGGTGCTACAGAGTACTTGAGTTCCAATCTGGAGGGAGAAATCAGAATAACTAGGTGACTCTTCCAATTTCTCAAAACTGCTCCAAGACAGCTTTTAAATCAGGACTTGAAT
Source organism: Lepilemur ruficaudatus (assembly GCA_963574885.1). NCBI lineage: Eukaryota > Metazoa > Chordata > Mammalia > Primates > Lepilemuridae > Lepilemur > Lepilemur ruficaudatus. The sequence goes on along the minus strand of CAUYRT010035398.1, from coordinate 12,852 downwards.
AAGAACCGACATAAGTCCTGGGCTGAGGCGAATTTTAGACAGAAGAAAAGGAAGATCATGCCGTCATACCTGAAATCTCTTTTTGTAGCAGACTGATTTGTTATTTGGGGATACTGGGGGTAAAGAATGACTTTTATTAGAGCAAGAAAATGCTCTTTTTGTTTGTTCCTAATGACCAGGGACATCTAAAACTCTAATCCAAGTAAGTATGAAGGAGAGAGAAAGGGATTTCAAGGAGATGTGTACTGTGATAAAAATCCGAAAAGTTGAAATTTCTAAACTGACCCTAAAAATGCCTTTAAAGATTTTAAATTAAATGAGCTTTTAAAAAAATTACCCCAGTGGGAATTTTTTACTAGCAAAAAGACAAAATATTGTAGGATTTTAGTTACTGCTTTGAGAAAAACCTGGGTAATATTAGGAAATGTGATTAGGACAGGCAGCACTTTATTGGTGTAAGTAGAGTTTACTCCCGTCTTTGTGAATGCTTGCTTGTGCAGTCAGTTAGTAACTATCTGCACTGAGTAACCAATTGCTCTTCAACGTGGCAGAAACAGAAAGACTGAATTTTTAATGCAACTAATTAGTAGAATCAGATGGCTTCGGCTGGGAAAGATGATACCACTTTCGAAAATACCCTGTTGTTTTTACTGTCCACCCCCCACCCCCCAGGATGGCAGACACTAACCATCAGGACTTCCACCAGCTTCCTGTCCTGCCCACTGGTACTCACAGGCACCAGCACACAAGAAATAAAGATCCTGGTTCCCTAGCTGGAAAATAAAACGAACAACTCCAGTGGGAACCAAATTACACAACTCTTAATTCAGGCATTTATGAAAAATAATCTAAGGGGCTTTTTTCTTTCCTTGCTTCTCAACATTCCCCATTTAGGTCCCTGCTCCGCAGCCCCCTCCCATGAAACCACATTTCTTCTGCTCCCTTGGCTTCTGGGCAGGGAAGGGAGGCGTCTCTGGGGACTTAGGAGACACCTTGCCTTCCTGCCCCGGAATGCCTCTTCCCGCAGGGTTGTGGGAGCAGACACTGACTTTCTTTCTGCCCTCTCTGGGGACGACTTTTCCTTAGAGGGCTCAGAGGAGGAAGAGGAACTGCGCTAAACGTGGCTTCTGCTTGGCACACGTGTCAAGATCAGCTAAGTGAAACAGACTCTGGCCCAGGTACCCTCGAAGATGTCAGCCACCGCTGCAGAACACGCTGAAGATGCCCCCACCTCTGTGAATTTTAGGCGCTCGCTTCCAAGGGCTCCCATTGCTTGTGAAAATGCAGCTGAACTTGTGGCTACTGGAGGCGGGGGATGGGAGGCCGTTTCTGTAGAGAGAGAAGCTTAAGCCCGCAGCCCAGGCCAGGACCCGCTCGGTGTCAGAGTTCGTCCCCTTTGAGACACAGAGGGCAGTTCTCCCTGCCCGCATCCGGGCAGACACCAAGAGGCAGTGCGGGCCTCAGGAGGAAACAGCCCTATACTCCTTTTCCGTCGGCCAGGCACCTCGCCACCCACCAGAGGACTGTCATTTTACCCACAGGCTGCCTGTTACTAGCCAGGCATTTGCCTCGCCCTCAATCTCCATCGCTGAGAGGCTCTCAGAATTGCTTTGCCCCCCCCCCCGCCCCGGTGTCGCCGGACAGGCTTCAGTAGGGACAGTGAGGTGCTCAGAGCCCTGGGGGGTAAACTTTTAAAATAACGCCTCCCTCCCCAAGAGCTAAGCCTAAGCGTCTGAGCCCCCGGAAGCCCAAGGGCCGAGGTCCCGGAGCTGCCGCTCTAGGGCTGTCCCCTCCGGATTTCTTCCAGGAAGAAAAGCAAAACAAAACAAAACAAACCCAGACTCCATGTGGGACCAGAGTCCGGCCCGAGCCCTACTGCGCTCTCGCAGTCTTGGGTTCGGAGGCCCGCGAAGGAAGGCGCGCGCTCCCGCCCGGAATCGGCGGGGTGGGTGGGTCGCGCGGGGGACTCGCTGGCAGCGGGACATGGAGAACACTCCGGCCAGCCCGGGCCACTCAGGGGACTTGCGTCCCAGAGGAATTGCTCTCATCTCTCCCACCAGGGCCGCAAGCTCAAACAATAGCGCAGTCGTCCACCCTGGTGCTCTACGCAGGACCTGGCAGCGCGCCTGCCGCGGGGCTCCTGGCACAGCGACGCCGGCCCTTCCCTGCGCCCCGCTCGCCCGGCTCAGGGCCGGGCCTTCCGGGACAAGCCCCTTCCTGGCATTTTCTCTTAGAGCGCTTTAGGGACAAGGGAGGAGGCCAGGACTCAACTGTAGAGGTATAAAGGGCGGTCCTCACGGAAAATGAAAGAAAAATCAGCAAAATCGCCTTAGCAGTTCAACCAAAGGACAACAGCAGCATTTCCCCAGCAGCTGACAGGTCAAATGGGCAGGAAACAACTGCCGAGAACAAAGCCCCCCGCTGTTCGGCGGGGGCAAACCCGGCTCGCCCGCACTAAGCAGTTTTGTTGCGCTTTTTGGAAGGGGCGGGCGGGGGAGGGAGAGGTTTCCGCCCCCTCCAGCTCCCTTCCTTCAGGGCGAACAGATCCGAGAGGAAAGAAGAGGGGGGCGAAGGGCGCCCGCGGGGACAGGGGCAGCTCTTTGATGGCGGGGGGTCTGAACTGCTGCTCGGGTTCGGAAGCGAGGACCCGACCCGCGCCAAAGAATGCGCGGAACGCGACGGCCGGAGGCGGCGGGGGGAGAGGGGGAGGGGCGCAACGCGGCAGGGGGGGCCCCGACCCCACGCGCCCTACCAGCTCGCTGCCCCAGGGCGGCGGCGAACCCGGACCGGCAGGTGCGGCGGGCGCAGCGTCCCTCCAGTGACTCGGACAGCACGGGGTCCTGTCTGGGTTTCTGACTTCCAAATATGACAAGGCACCCGATCGCCAAGAGTTTCGCCAGCTTCACTTAAATCAGGCACGCGCCGCCACCCGGTAGCTGCGAATCGAGTCTGAACAAAAGGTCGTCAATCCCCCGGGGCCCAGATCTGCAGGGGGCAGAGGCTCAGTTCCGCCGGCGCCCCCGGACACCCGGGCTTCCAGCCTCCCTCTCCCGGACGGGGTCTACCCCGGGGCGGGGGACTGGCCACCTTTCAGCCGGAGCTCGGAGTTGGGCAGCGGGAGACGAGATACAGATCGCTCCACACAATGTGTGCAACCTTATCCTCCGCTCTGCATTTACCAAGGGTTGATTTTCAGACAAACCAGCAGGGCCAATTTCACCTCGGCGCCCACCAGCCTCCACACCTTCCCCACCTCTCGGGTTCTCCCGATCGGACTCCGTGCAGGGCCCCGGCACGCCAAACCAACAGGCCTATCTTGTCCCCAACCGCCCTGCGGTACTTCGGAGCACTTCCCGGGACTCGAAGACCGGGCACGCGGAGAAGCCGATTCACCCTCGGGGCCAGGACCGTTACGGAGTATACATAAACGCGGAATCGCTAGGACCCTGTGGAACTGCAGGTGACCGGAGGAACGCGCCCGCACTGTCCCCAAGGAGGACTTGGAGCTCGCACAGAAACACACAAAACCTTGCAAACCCGTGTCCACCAACACAAAGGGGCGCGCGGGGATCCCCGCGGCCAGGAGCCATTCTGGGTACTCCCTCCCATGCCAATACGGCGCTGGCCGCCAAGCCCCGCTACGCCTACCCTCCAGCTCGCGCCCGGAGCCCGAGTTTACCTTTGAGCAGGCAGATGTCGGTGCGCTCAGCGTTGCGGCGCAGCGCCTGCACCACCAGCGACACGGTGCTGTCCTCGCGGAGGCTCTCAGCGCGCGGGCTGCGCTCGTCATAGACGATGACGGCCGAGTAGAGGCCGGAGCGCAGGCGGGCGCGCACCTCCTCCTCGGCGGGCAGGATCTGCTCCAGGCTCACGGAGCCCTTGGCCCGCCGCCGCACGATGGTGTTGCAGCGCACATTGACCGAGCCTCGGATGTAGCCCGCGCTGTGCGCCAGGAACGGTCTGCAGTCCAGCAGCAGGCACTTGCCCCCGCTCAGCAGCCCCAGGGCGCCGTGGCCGCCGCTGCCGCCCGCGCTGCCGCCGTTCTCGTCCCGGTTCATCAGCCTTTTGAGCACACTGCAGTCCATCTCCCGCAGCTCCTCCATCGTCACCATGGTCTCCGGGACCCGAGGTTGCTAAGCGCTCCAGGAAGCGAAGGGCACCCGGGCCAGCTAGGCTGCAGGAAGGGACGGGCGCGGGCTAAGACGGGGAGCCTGCAGAAGTGGCTGCAAACTTGGCCCTCAGGTGCTGCCGGGGGCGAGCCTAGTCTCCCGAGTCCCCTTCCTCCCGCAGCCTCGCGGTCACATAGCAATCGGAGCCGCCTTGGGCGCCAAGCAGGACGGCGCGCGGCTTGGAAAGGGAGGCGGCGGTGGAGGGGAGTGTGTTTACAAGAGAGGACCACGGGCTTCCTTCCGTGGTGGCCTCTAGTGTATTGAGCCAGTTGTGCCGCTCCTGCGGCCACTGGCGCCTGCACGGCCGATCCCCACGCACCGCGGGAGCTGCGCGCTCTGCCCAACCAGAGTTCCCTCCTTGGCTTATAGATTTATTAATGCTCCTCCGCGCTCCCGGGGGAGGGGAACTCGGTACTACCTCGCCAGGCCCCGCCTCTTTCCATTCTCAGCCCCGCGCCCTCCCCGCCCCCCGCGCTGGCGCCCCGCCCCCGCCCGGACCCCTCCCCCCGCCCCCGCGCGGGCGCTTGAATGGAGCGCCGGCTGCTCGCGCCTGGTCACGGGACCCCGACGTCACAAAGAGCGGAGTAAACAGGGCGCCGGGTGCTCGCCGCCAGGCCCATTCATAAAACTGAGCCCGAGAGGAAGAGGGAGGCGGCCCGCGACCGGCCGGCGAGCGGCTGCGCCGGACTTTGTGAATGGAGCGCGGCGGCGCCTCTTGTTGTCAGCCCGGGCCTGCGCCACGCGCCTCCTACCCGCCGCGGGGAACCGTGTGGCCGCCCCAGCCCGCGGCCCGGCGCGCGGCAAGTAGCCGGCCAAGAAGCCGGACTCGCGGAGGCCAGGGCTCGGGGTCGCGGTCTCATCCCTGTGCGCCTCTGTGCCTCCTCGCCCAACAGTCCCGTGGGGCTCTTCAGGTACCCGCGTGGAGAGGAGAAGTCGCACCGCTGCCTACCCGGCGGGGCCTAGGACCTCCTAGCCCCAGACTTCCCGATCGCTTTCGGCCCGCACATTCGTTTCTTAAAAATGCGATTTCTCAGACGTTCGCTTACGCCATCAGCGCGATCGATTTTCATCCTAAGCCATTAAATCAGCTTTATAGCTTCCCGAGGAAACCCCAACTTATAAGATGAAAGAGAAAGTGCTCCCGCCCAAAGCCCAGTAATAGGGGTGAGGTGTGGGGTTTGTTGCTTTACGACCCAGAGGGAGGCATTAATTGCAAGAATGCTGTTCCTGTGGGGGAGAGCCGGCTGCACTCGTGTCCACGTTTCCTAAAAGATGTTTATTTAACCCTGGTGGGGGAAGAAACGATGTTTTCCGCTTTGGGGAAAGCCCTCACTCCATCTTGCATATTTGTGAATTGCCTTCTCGGGAAGTGACAGGGTCCGCATTTGGTGCAGACCTAGACCCTGGAAAATGCACCCGCAAAGAATGACCTTTTGAAAGGACTTGATAAACTCTGGGGCCAATTCGGGTTTTCCTTGCATCCCTCCTTCCAGGTCAAGTAGCATTCCCCCCTCCGCCCGCCCCCCGCCGTGTTGTCTCTTGCATTTAATTTCCCAGGGGCCGCTTTTGGCTGGGGGTTTGTGCGTGCACACGGTGGGGACCTTACACAGCCAAAAATTATTCGCCCATCTTGCCAAGTCTTGTTTGTGAGAATTAATCGCAGAGCGAGGGAATTGCAGGACTCGCTCGCAGCCTCGGTGGCAGCGAGATCGAATATTCCATTCCAGGTCGCGCATGGAAGCCCGACCGGGGCAGCGAGGGCCGCGGAGCGCGGCCGTTTCCTCCCGCCCCACCTCGGCCCTCCCGGCTCTCCTTCCCCTCTGGCCTTTGTTCCTGGCGGAGTGGCTCCCCGAAGCTCTCACCTCCGGTCCCCAGGCCACCCCAGCACTCCCCAATCCGGGCTCCGCGGGCCTCCACTTCAGAGACCACCGATCGGCGCTGGCCTTCCCCTGCGCCCCGAGTCCCCAGTTACGCGAGCACTGGTCCTGTGGGCTGTGGGCACAGCATGCCCAAAGGGATCTTTCCTTTGGTCTCGGGCTCCGAAATAGCTCACTACCGCACCGCGCTGAGCCCGTCTCTATTCAAAATTTAATATTTTATTCACCATGGATTTTTGCATCTTTTAAAATAAAAAAAGTATTGCATTAAGGTATTTTGATTACTGACTTTTTGCACACACACACCCTCCTCCCTTAAATTTTGCGCCCAAGGCGCGTGCTGTCTCTAAGAATCTCAGCCCTGGAAAGGGCCACAATCGCGAACTGACCGAGAGGTCGCCTATCCCCCTTCCTCCCCGCCCCGCCCCCCCCCCCGCCACTCCGGGCTGGAGGTCAGCGGTCAAAGGCGCGCGGCGCGGCCTTTCCACTGGGGAGGCACAAAGGGCCTGAGTCCAGTTTGCCATCCTGCTGAGGTGGCTGTGAGGCTGTGAGTCTAGAGACTCGCTCTCGCTAACACACCAGGAGTGCGCCCCGTCCAGGAGGGCCCCTGCCATTCCCTGACAGTCCCGGGCTGCTGCGCTTTCCCGGGCTGCTCTCCAATAGCTCGGAAACTCGACCCCTGCCAGGACCCAGGGCCCGAGCTCTCCCGGAGCAAAGAAACACGATTCCTTTTACAAAGGCTTTACAAGACATTTCTTGAAAGAGCCTCTCAGTCGGAGGCAGGTCCGGGCCAATTTCATGCGTGTCGCAGAAGCTGGGGAGCCGTCCCTGGGCCACACTGGCCCTGCTCTTCTAGCCTTTGTCTCCCCAGCGCTGGGGGCGCCTTCCCGCCTGCTGGACCCGCGCCCGGCGCTCACGTGGCGGGTAAATAACATTCAAATCCGGAGGGAGGAAAAAGCCCACGGAACAAAGAGGCTGGCTTTCTGCACCTGACAGTAATCGGTGCTGGTGAAGCCGTAAACCCCGCAGGCAATTCACACGGAAGGGGATGGGGGGGCACGTGTGAGTTGTGTATGTCCACGTGTGCGTGCCCGCGCCTGCGCGCCTGCTCCCTGGAGGGGCGCGTCCCCCCCCCCGCAGCTCATGTATTTAAGCCAAAAGCCACTTTAATTGCGAATGCAAAGACCTGATTTTTGAAAGAGACTGGTTTTAAAAATCCCTTCCCCCAACTCAGGAATTAGCTTTCAGTTATGTGAATCTCAGCAAAGGAGGTTTAAATGACCGTATTGTATTTCTCCAAATGTTATGTAAGCACCCTATATACGTGTATATTTTTCACTGTAAGTTTGTGGGCCATTTGGTTCACAGTTAAATGAATGTGATGTGAGGGCTACCCCATCCCCGCTATAGAGGTAATGATAAAACTTGTCTCCAATTGGTCTCTGGGCTGTGGGTGGGACACATACTTTGTGAAGCAGCATGTCAAATAGCAGATCTTGGAAAAAACAAAGGCATTAGGGAGGAAGTCATTGCTTGAATGTCATTTCAAAGTTAATTTAATTAACTAAGGCATATCTGCAGGAATTGGGATGGTATTGCCCAAAGAGAGGTATTTTATTTATATTCAGCAGTAAACCTCAGGGTGAAAATACTTTTAAAAATTCACTGTGACATGTAAATCCAGCTTCTCTTTCATCAGACAGTCCTTAGACCGACCTTATTAGTCACTGTCAGGCTCCTGCAAAACCCCTGCTCTTGTTTAAGAACATTTCTTTCCAATTAGGAAGTTGTGTGATCTGGGAATTAAAGCCCAAAGTGGAATCTCCAGGGAGAGCTATAGCTTCTATTCTGGTTTTGATGCCAACCTCTGACTCACTGCCCTGTCCTAAAGTGCCTGAATAAAACTTGCCTGAAAAATCATTAATGAATTAATCAAGGTGGCGATGAAAAGTAAAGTCCTGCAGACTTTCCTTTCCTGAGCAAAGAGGGAGCCTTGCTTATTACTCTGAACTGCGATGGGAGTGATCCATCTTGCATGGACCTCTCTGCTAGGCTTCTTAGTTCAGCTGATTGGGGAACTTGCTTCTGGTAGGGGGAATGGTCCAAAGAACTGTGAAGCCCTCTCAGGCTCCTCAAAGCAGAGAAATCTGTGTCTACACAGTGTGTTCTTAGGCAACATTTATAAAAGGAATTGAGAAATATCTATCTTCCTCTGCCCTCTTCTACCCATCAGGTCTGGAATCAAAAGCAATGACAAGTCTTCAACGTTTAGACTGAAAAGCACCAAAAAAACCCTCAAAAACATAGCCTGAAGGTTTTGGGTTTTTTTGTTTGCTTGTTTAAGTCCTGACTCAGTCACAGATCTGTTCAGTAGCCTGCATTTATTTTCTATGTGTGAGACTATAGCACTTATGAATGATTTTAAAGGCTAGGTTTCTAACTCAGGGTCTCTACAGAAAGGTTTCAATGCATTGCTTTGTTTTCTACTTTATTTGAAAACTATGCAATCTAGGCTATGCCACCATCTAGCTTAGTGGCCTTGGGCAAGACGGTCTCCCTTGGCTTCAATTTCTTCACCAGCAAAATGAAATTTGGGCAGGACGGTTTCTCAGGTCTGATCTAGTCCCAACACTGTGTGATTCTGAGCGGGAAGCGCTCTTGTCAGCTCCAAGCCGGAGTGCCACCAGGCTTCTCATCTTGCCCTCCCCAAAGCCAAGCACACTAAAATGCCATCAGTTAAAGGACAATCTCTAGCTCCTCCCTAGCCCTCGTTTAGAATATAAAGTCATGGGGGAGCAAAGTTCATAGTTTTTCTTTATCTGTCAAGAGCTAATGTCCCCAGGCATTTTAATGAAACTTCAAGTTTTCAAAAACCAATTTTGGAAACAAACACTTCTTCCAACAAGAGATAAAAATTGGCTCCGCCTTTTGGGGGACACTCTAGTTGTGCATATTTTCTTATTCCTTCATTTATTCATTCATTCAACAAACATGCCAAACTTGGCAGGGGAAACAAATTTATCCAAAACCCTGACTGTGCTTTCGAAGAGTTTACAGTCTCATCGGTCTAGTGAGGGCGTGATTGCCACTGTGAGTTGCTATAGAACAGGATCTAATAAGTATCTTCAGAGAAGAACAAACAAAATGCTAGGAAGATTCAGAAGAGAAAGGAATCAAACTGCAGGATTAGGGAAATGGGAGAAAAGGCCATCGTGATTAAAGTGCATTTCATCCACTTAAATGTTATCCTTGAAATGTTGTCCCTTTTCCTGTGGATCCTTTTTTAACTATTATCTCACCTCTGACATTCATTCTGCCCTTGTACCTTGTATTATTTTCATTGTTAGCATCGCTCTTCCCCAGTGGGATTGCCTGCTAAAAATAGACAAGCAATTGGTCTGAAACTACAAGGGAGCCAAGATGATGCAAAGGCTCTGTAGAAAATCTGTGCCAACCTAGTTGCGAGATGACCTAGGTATGGGCCTGATTGTCACTTTCATTGTCCTCTTAAGCAAGTCAGTTGTTCTATACCTTCATTCTATCATCTGTAAAACTAGAGAAAATCATGTAATTATTATTTTTTTTTCAGGACAAAATGTCTAAATCACCGGGACTTGTGAAATTTCTTACATAAAAATTCTTAGCAAGGGGTAAACATAACAATTTGCTTATATGTTTATTAAATCTTCTTTTACTGAAAACAGTTAAGATGACCTGAGATCTATCTTAGAAAATCTGGGCCTTTGGGGTGTAATTTCTTTACTGGTGAAACAATAAAGGAAACAAAGTAACAGGAGATCTCTGTCAGGCCACCTGTTTGCCATGAGAGCCCCAGGCCATCATTATCCACTGGTGTCTCCATGTTAATTTCGCAAAGGGTCCTGGGCGCAGTCTTCCCTACCCAATAAACATGGGGAGTGTTGTGTCCTGCCATTCAGTCCAGCTGTTCCACACTTCCGCATCTTGGCCTCATTGAGGGCTTTTTGTGTAATGGTCAGTTAATTCTTGTTATTAATATAACCATCTCCACAGTTTGACCAGGTGCTGGGCAGTGCAAAGAGACGTGTCAGAGCCTTCAGCATGAGCTTTGGCTGGTTAATGGGCAGCTAATCAGTGGATTTGGGAACCCTGGAGTCCTTTAGAAACCCTGAAGTCCCTACTTAGAAAAGTTTTCAGGTAGACAGAAGGAAGGGTCCAAGAACCAAAAATTTCTAAATACAAAATATCCACCTTTAGTGAACTACCTTAGCAAAAAGCAAAGGCTTTTGACTTTGTATGAAAAGTCATACAAAGTCATACAATTGTATGAAATTGATCAACTCACTTCAGTTGAAGTAATGATTTTCCTAAATCAGGGCATGAACAGCCTTTCCCAGCTAGATGGGACACTCAGATGACCACCCCTGGAAGGGAATAAAAGGAGAAGCAGAGCTTAGGAGGAGCAAAAGGACCCCCACCTCACACTTCTCAGTAGGCTGCCATTCTGAGATGACATCTACAAGGCCATCATCCCACCTGCCTGGGTACCCTTGGCTGCTGACATCACCCTGTGCCATGTAGCTGTTCAGTTCTCCTTAACGTAATCTGTATAATCCATGTTTTTTTTCATTTTTTCCTTTTTCTTTTTAGTTGACATGTAATAATTGTACATATTTATGGGATACAGAGTGACATTTCCATGCCTGTGTACAAAGTGTGATGATCGAATCATTGTAATTAGCAATCTGTCACCTCAAACATTTATCATTTCTTTTTGTTGGGAACATTCAAAATCTTCTCTTGTTTTTTTTAAAGTATACAATAAATTATTGTTAACTATATTGATCCTATAGCACTATAGGATGGTAGAACTTATTGCTCCCATTTAGCTGTAATTATGTACCCATTGGCCAACCTCTCCCATCCCATCCTCTTTCCTCTCCTTCCCAACCTCCAATGCCCACAATTCTACTCTCTGCTCCTATGAGCTTACTGGTTTTTAAACTTCCACATATGAGTAAGAACATGCAGTATTTATCATTCTGGGCCTGACTTATTTCACTTTAATAATCCAGTTTTTTACTTTTTTACTAGTAAAAAAGTCTACTTTTTTACTTACAAAATGTTCTGTATTCTTTTGCAGAAAAGAACTATAATCTCTATCTTTCAATTGGAATTAGCATCACAAACCACAGGTGTTTTCCCACTGAGGGAAACACCTAGGGTCCCCTTTAATTTAAGGCAACTACATCCTGCTATTTATCCTAATTATTAGAGGTTAACTAATTAGCACCCAGCCAACTCCATTTTTAATCTATAATATTTCTCTAACTTCTTCCCCAGACTCACAATGGTATGTGTCCTCTCTGTCACAGTCTTGAAGCTCCCCACCAACTAACCAGGTGATGAGGTCTATCTTCTAGGTGACCAAGGTCCCTTCAACAAGGACCATCATCCGGGATGCCCTTGCCTTAAGTCTGAGCTTTATTTTCTGCAGACCTGGGTTTAGTTTGGTGCACTGAAAACGGACACAGGCTTTGTAGCCAGGCAGATGTGGGTTTTGATGCCAGATAGCCGTGCAGCAGCTGGAGAACTTTGAGTCAGTTCTGACCTTTGCTTTCCACATCTTTGCACTGGGAATGTTACTAACACCCGGATTAATCATCGGGGCCATTTTTCAATAATTATTTTCTCTTAGACAATTTTTTAAAGGCTAGGAGATGGCAGTGAGGCAGCGTCTCTGATATTATATATACATCATTCTCTCCATGGAGGTGCATTTGGCAAACTCCAGGCATAGGGGAGAGCACAGGTGGGGTCTCGTGTCATCAGGCCTGGCAGCTCAGTTGCTCAGCTGTTCGCCCAGGCGTCTGCCCAGGTGTTCGCCCATCTGTCAGCATAACGTGAAAGACTCCTGGATTCTTCTGCTGTTTGCCACCGTCCCGGGATACTCCACCCCTCATCCTCCAGTACCTTTGGTTTGTCTCCATGCTACTCCCCTTTACCCAAGCACAAGCCTAATTGGCCCAGTGAAGCCCATGACTACCAGGCAGGAAAGGCCTCTCTTTCCTCTGCTTGTTTTCTCTCGCCCTTCCTGCCTTTCTCATTGATTTCTTACTGTTTACTGCACAGAGATTGCATTTTCTCCAGTGCAGTGTGAGAAATGTCCCCAATGCAATGGTAGCCTCCAACAGTGCTACTGGGCAGGCTGTCCCAGACAGAGGTCAGGACCAGAAAGGCTCTCAGACCAAATTAAGACACTTGAATCACAAGGTTTATTTGAATCAGTTGAAATTACCCAGTGTTTCCAAAGGGAGTAAGTTCACCCACTTAGGGTAGAATGCAAGCAAGGGGAAGGACCACATGGCCTGATCCTCGGTGACTCAGTGTGCATGTGACCTGCTTTCCCTGCCACGTCAGCCTTCCCAGCTCACGGCTATTTACGCAGCAAGCACTGAGCTTGGGACGAGGAGGCTCTGCAGAAAAAACTGCCTGGCCGGATGTGGTGGCTCACGCCTGTAATCCTCGCACTCTGGGAGGCCAAGGCGGGTGGATCGCTCAAGGTCAGGAGTTCGAAACCAGCCTGAGCAAGAGCAAGACCCCCATCTCTACTAAAAATAGAAATAAATTAGCTGGCCAACTAAAAATATATAGAAAAAATTAGCTGGGCATGGTGGCGCATGCCTGTAGTCCCAGCTACTTGGGAGGCTGAGGCAGAAGGATCGCTTGAGCCCAGGAGTTTGAGGTTGCTGTGAGCTAGGCTGATGCCACAGCACTCTAGCCCAGGCAACAGAGTGAGACTCTGTCTCAAAAAAAAAAAAAAAAAA
>CAUYRT010035397.1:0-13300 GCA_963574885.1 Lepilemur ruficaudatus | reverse complement strand
CAACTGGTAATTGATATCTGTGATTATAACAACCTATATGAATCTAACCATATCACAGAGATATGTGTCTAGTCTCCTGAGTAACCCCGCTGTGATTATTCTGATCTTTTTATATAAAACTATAAACTATACCTTAGTCTCTGTGTATTCTTTTATTTTTGCTATTTCCTATCAATTTTCTTATCCTCTGTGACGACTCCTATCTAAGGTACTTGGCTCCATGGGGAGAAGTAGCTGACCTCCTCGTGGGCCTGCTGCGCTTTCCCTGCAGTCTTAGTTTTCCCAAAGAAATAGAAGGAAAACAGTGTATAATTACACTTGGCCTTTAATATGTAAGGATTAGAATTTTCCAATTATATAATAAGAAAATCTCTTTTAGAAATAAATTCTTATCAGAATTTTGCAGAAGAGAATGTTTTTCCCCTCTACTCATTATAATTTGTCATACTATTATTTTACAGTGTCTGATGAAATTTTATTGCAATGACAGAAATATTCATTTATAAAATAGAGGACAAAAATGTATAAACTCATTCTTCCAAATTGTACTTATAAGTTTGGATATTACTTTGAACGCACAGACAAAATATAATGAGAATTAGAACAAAAAGAATGTTAAAAATAATCATGAAAGAACCACCTATTCATTGAAATACATTTGAAAGTACATTGATGTTGAGTTTTTAAAAGAAGGTCTTCACTCTGAGTACATGAATAAAAAATAAAGTACTAGAATTAAATTTAGTGTAAGCAAATTAGAATACAGGAAGTTAAGTACTGAAATTTTAAGGTAGCATAATTGCTACCTTTGTTTAAATAACCAAAAAGAAATTATACACATATACATGCAATATACTTTTTTAAAACAGATTAAATTATTTTGAACCACAAAATCACATATGGCAATGTGAAGTAACTAACATAACATTCCATCTTTTCTCATCTTTACATTTAATAGTATTTTGTGAATGTAATGATAGAGTATAAACAAGAAGAATGTAATTAAGAAATCATAGAAAATAAGAAAATAAATCAGAATGTAGCTCATTGTCTTATATCCTATTTCTAGGGTTATTTACTGCCAATGACTGTAAAGGAAGCATTCTCATTTACTAAGATTACCAGCAAAGATTTTCTTCTCTTCTGTTGCATATGGAAAAACAATCAAGAAAATGTACAAGGGGTAATACCGTATGTTGTGGGAGGGGACTGCTTGTTAGCCAATCAGAATAAAGAACAAAAGGAAGCAGGTGATCAATCAGTAAACTCTACAATATTGTTTCTTTGCTTCATTCATTAGAGGGCTCTTACCTTTTACACACTTCTCACTTGAGCCTTTTGTCTGGCCCCAAGAGTTGGCAGAGGTATTTTTCTCCGTCATTTTTTTTTTTTATACTCTGGTGAAAAAACACATAACATGAAATTTACCATCTTAATCATTTTTAAGTATGCAATTAAATAGTGTTAAGTATATTTATACTGCTGTGAAGCAGATCTCCATAGCTAGCATAGCGGATACAGCACTAGGCTGCCAGCAACCTCAGCGTCACTTCCCATCACTACAAATCCAAGCCAAGGTAGCAATCACCAGAATGCTAGCTTTCTTCCATTCAGACTCTTTTTTCCTTTCCTGCCCCTCCACTGCCTGTGGCTACTGAGAGAGACTATTGAGCCAGAGCTCACAGGAACTGCTCTTCCTCTCTGTTGGTGCATCCACCACACTGGGGATTCCACAAAGAGTGGGGCTCAAACCGTTTCTCTTAAACTCCTGCAGTGGACTAACAGGTGGTTGGCCTGTGAGATCCCTGCTCACTGGCCCTCCCTGATTCTGCTTACTCAGCTTCACCATCAGAACAGGTCACACCCCAAAGCAGAGGAACATCAAACCTACTTGAGTATCCAACAGGAAACTTGGCACCAGCACACTTCTCCCTGTCACATGGGGGGATTTATCTTTAGGAAACTGGGGACAGGCCTGCAGGCCAGATCCTGCTGAATCTATGAAACCAGTATCATCCTGATACTATAGCCAGGAAAGAACACAACAAAAAAAGAAAACTACAGACCAATATCCCTTATTGAAAATAGATGCAAAAATCTTCATTACAATACTAGGAAACCAAATTCAATAGACATACACACACAGATAATCCACCATGACCAAATGGGCTTCATCCCAGGGAAGCAAGGATGGTTCAACATATGTAAATTAATAAGTATGATTCACCACATAAACAGAAGCAAAAACAAAGACCATGTTATCATCTCTATAGATGCAGAAAAAGCACTTGACAAAATCTAGAACTATTTCATGATAAACACCCTCAACAAATTAGGCATAGAAGGAACATATCTCAAGATTGTAAAAGCCATATAAGACAAACCTACAGCCAACATCATGCTAAATTAGAAAAGCTGAATGTGTTCCCACTAAGAACAGGAGCAAGACAAATGTGCCCACAACTTCTATTTAATATTGTACAGGAAGTCCTAGCCAGAGCAATCAGGCAAGAGAAAGGAATAAGGGGTATCCAAATTGGGAAGGAGGAGGTCAAACTATCGATTTTTGCTGATGATATGATCTTATATCTAGAGAACCCCAAAAACTCCTCCAAGAGATTCCTGGAATTGATAAATAAATTTAGCAAAGTCTCAGGTTACAAAATCAATATACACAAATCAATTGCATCACTTACACCAATAACAGTAAAGCTGAGAGTCAAGTCAAATACTTAATACCAAAAAAGATACCTGCATGCAAATGTTTATTGTAGCACAATTCACAATTGTGAACATGTGGAATCAACCCCAGTGCCCAGCAGTAATACATGCGTAAATTAACAAAATGTGGTATATGTATACTATGGAATATTGTGCAAGCTTAAAGAAGGATGAATTAAGTCTTTGTGCAACAATTTGAATGGAACTGGAGACCATTATCCTAAGTAAAGTATCTAAAGAATAGAAAAATAAACACCACATTTACTTGCTATTAAATTGAAACTAACTTAAACACGTGCAAGAGGGAAATAAAACTCAGTGGAAATCAAGCAGTGTGAAGGGGTAATGAGGGAATAAGCAAAAGCTTACCTAAGTGGTATAATGAACACTATCTGGGTGATGGGCACACCCACAACCCTGACTCAAGCTTAACAAAATTGATACACGTAACCAAAAACATTTGTACCCCCAGTAATATTTTGAAATAAAAAGCAAAAGAATACAATATGTTGTTATTAACATAGTCATCATGTCATACAGTAGATCTCTTAAACTTATTTCTCCTACTTAACTGAAATTGTGTATATTTTGACTCACCATCTTCCCAGACACCTCTTGAAACAAATAATGTTTTAAAAACTAATAAATAGATTGTCTTTTGTTCTTTTGGGTATATGCCTAATATTTCTATTGCTGAATCAAATGGTATTTCTATTTTTAGCTCTTTGAAGTATCTCCAAATTCTTTTCCCGAGGTTGCACTAATTTGCAGTCCCACCAGCAGTGTAAGAGTGTTCCTGTCTCTCCACAACCTCACCAGCATTTGTTGTTTGGGGATTTTTTTGATAAAGGCAAATCTCACTGGGGTTAAGTGGTATCTCATTGTGGTTTTGATTTGTATTTCTCTAATGATTAGAGATGTGTAGCATTTTTTTTTATATGTTTGCTGGCTATTATTCTATCTTCTTTTGAAAAGTTTCTGTTCACGTCCTTTGCCCATTTACTGATGGGTTTGTTTTATTTTTTTTGTTTGATTTTTTTGAGTTCTAGATAGATTCTTGTTATCAGTCCTTTACTGGATGTGTATAGAGTAAATATTTTCTCTCATTCTGTAGGCTGTCTATTCGCTCTAATGATAGTTTCCTTGGCTGTGCAAAAGCTTTTTAATTTGATCAGGTCCCATTTATTTATTTTTGTTACTGCTGTGATTGCTTTCGGGGTCTTCTTCAAAAATTCTTTGCCTAGGCCAATGTCTGAAAGGGTCTTCCCTACATTTTCTTCTAGGATTGTTAAGGTTTCATGCCTTAGGTTTAAGTCTGTTACCCATTGTGAATTGATTTTTATAAGAGGTGAGAGGTGGGGATCCAGTTTCAATATTCTGCATGTAGTTATCTATTTTCCCAGACCCATATATTCAAAAGAGATTGTTTTTTGATCCAGCAATAGCACCATTATACATCTACCCAAAAGAACAAAAGACATTCGATAATAAAGACATCTGCACTCGAATGTTTACAGCAGCACAATTCACAATTGCAAAGTTGTGGAAACAACCCAAGTGCCCATCAATCCATGAGTGGATTATTAAAATTTGGTATATGTATACAATGGAATATTACTCAATTATAAGAAATAACGGTGATGTAGCACCTCTTATATTTTCCTGGATAGAGCTTGAGCCCATCCTCCAAAGTGAGATATCACAAGGATGGAAGAAAAGGCTCCACATGTACAAACTATCAAATTGGCACTAACTGGTCAACACTATGGTGCTCACACTGTAGTAATATTCTTTGGAGATTTGGGTGTTGAAGGTGGGTAAACTCACAACTAATGGACATGGTGAGTGTTGTAGGGGGGAGAAAGGCATGCCTCAAATCATGGTTTGGGTATGGCAAAGTCATAACATGTATCCAAAATGTTTGTATCCCCATAATATCCTGAAATAAATAAAAAGGAAAAAAAAAGTTTAGGAAGCTACCAATAATCACAAAATGTGATAAAAACTAGTGCTTAGATCACCTATTGGTAGTAATCATTAAGCTCAAATAGAAAAGGATTTATAAAATTTTAAGTTTCACAATTTCTTAAAGTTATTTCATATATTGTATTGCATTTGTTGAAATTTAAAGAAAGTCAAAAAAGAGTTTTAATTTTTTAGAAAAGTTTTTGTTTCCTACTTACTATTTTAGATCTCAACTAAATCTCAAGATAAAGATGTTTGAGACCTTTCATGTTTAAGTAACATTGTTTCCATTTTTATATGTTTATCTTGAAATTATTTAATGTATTGTATAAAAAGTTGTTAATAAAAATAATGTACAACCATTTTTAAAAGATAAGATCTAGCAAATGAAAAGAACTTGCATGTTTTCAGAAGATCATGGATCATTACTAGAGTACTAGCCTAGTACTTCACAATTACAAGCCTAGAGTATGACTTCAACTTTCTTAATTGAAATGTTGATTTCATTAAGGTAGTAACCTAATGTAGAGAACTGACTTGCCATATTGTAAACCAAAGGTGACCTATGAATGAAATCACCTCCCAATGTACTGATTTTCACTGAACAATAAACGAATACAAATTTAAAAAAAAAACACCTGATAAATAAAGGGAATATGTTAAGCATAAAAAAAGGTATTTCACACAAAGTGCAATGTTTTTACATCTGCTGGCATAGCTACAGTGATGGTTTCATTAATTTTCCTTTTTTTTTTTTTCTTTGTACAATGTTGCTTACACTGGATTCATTTCTCTTGACATGGCAGGCAACTGCAGTGGCAGATCTCAATCTTTGGTAGATATCGAATAATTCAACTTTTACTTGTCATAACTTTTCTCTGCTTCTTGTGAGCACTTCCAGCATTACTAGTTGCGCTTTGTAGGGGACACATGGTGTTATGCAAGGCCCATGGTATTGCACTGAACCTGATTAAAAATACATTAGAACCACTAGAGGTTACTTTTTACCGTGATGCACAATTTACCAGAGAGACCAATTGCTCATTTGGAGATGATTAGCATCACACTGAGGACATTTTAACCTTATAGTGGCAACACTTAAGCTCACTGTAATAGTAACAGAGAGTGGCTACAAAATTATTATAGTCAAACAGTATGTACTACA
The DNA here is from genome assembly GCA_963574885.1 of Lepilemur ruficaudatus. Classification (NCBI taxonomy): domain Eukaryota; kingdom Metazoa; phylum Chordata; class Mammalia; order Primates; family Lepilemuridae; genus Lepilemur; species Lepilemur ruficaudatus. The sequence goes on along the minus strand of CAUYRT010035397.1, from coordinate 7,449 downwards.
GTTAACTTCATGCAGTTGCAATTTAATACTACCTCTTTATGTTTATTTACATTTCTTTTAACTACAAATGATACCATTTATGGTCTGTAAGGGTTTGTGTGCATAACTTCTGGTAAATTTTAACTTTTCTAATAGATTTGTATATATTTTATGGTAGTAATTGATAAAATAGACTAGTAACTACATATATGTAATATATACATGATGTATCTTTTTTCTTATTTCTAGGCTATGTGGTTTGTCTGCCAGTTTTTTTCAAATTGTTTCAAATCTCTCCAAAATTTTCCAATATATTTATTGAATAAAATCTGTGTATAAGTGGGCCTGCACAGTTCAAGCCTGTTGTTGTTGAAGGGTCAACTGTGTATATCACATTTTGGTTTTCCGTTCATTTGTTGATGGACATTGAGTTGCTTCCACTCCTTAACTACTATCAATAGATGACATTAGAGATTCAAGGAATTAGACCGTGATAGTAAAGACTGATATTCTTGAGCATTTAATGAAGAGAAGTGTCAGTACAAATGAGTTTTAAGAGATTGTATAAAAGTAGATTGTCCTTAAGGTGATCTTTGAATGATATGTAAAATTTGTGTTACCAATTAAGACAAAAAATGATTAAAATAAATGAAGATATACAAAAATTAGTTGTATTCCTATATCCTATCAGTGAACAATCTAAAAATGATTTAAAGGAAAAAATCCCATTTACAATAGCAGCAAAAGTAACAAAAAATTATAAATTTATTTCAGTAGTGAAAAAATTTTAAATCTGAGAACTGTAAAATATTTCCAAAATTATTAGTTATATAAATTAAAAGAAATCTATATTCATGGATTCACAGATTTCATTTTTAAAATGAAAATACTTCCTAAATTGGTCTATAAATTTAATGCAATACTTATCAAAATTCCAACTCCCTTTTTTGTTGAAATGGACAAACTGATGCTAAAATTCATGTGGAAATCTAAATAATCTGGAATAGCCAAAACAATTTTTAAAAATAACAAAGATGGTAGATTAACAATTTCTAATTTCAAAGATACAGTAAACAGAGACTGTGATGTTGGAATAAGAATAGACATATAGAAAAATAAAACAGAATTGAGAGTTCAGAAATAAACTCAAGCATCTATGGTCAATTGATTTTTGATATAGATGGAATAAAACTCAATGTGGAAAGAAGAGTCTTTTTAACAAATATTGCTAGAATAAATTTTCTTTTTTTTTCCTTTTTTCTTTTCTTTCTTTCTTTCTTCTTTCTTTCTTTCTTTCTTTCTTTCTTTCTTTCTTTCTTTCTTTCTTTCTTTCTTTCTCTCTCTCTCTCTCTCTCTCTCTCTCTCTCTCTCTCTCTCTCTCTCTCTCTCTTTCTTTCTGTCTTTCTTTCTTTCTGTCTTTCTTTCTTCCTTCCTTCCTTTCTTTCAATTTCAGAGTATTATGGGGGTACAAATACTTTGGTTACGTAAATTGCCTTTGCACCACCTGAGTCAGAGCTACAAGCATACCCATCCCCCAGACAGCATGCACTGCACCTGTTAGGTGTGAGTTTACCTAACCCCTCCTCCCCCCTCCCGCCTGCCTGACACCTGATGAATATTACTTCCATATGTGTACATAAGTTTTGATCTCTTAGTACCCATTTGATGGTGAGTACATGTGGTGCTTGTTTTTCCATTCTTGTGATACTTCACTTAGAAGAATGGGCTCCAGCTCCATCCAGGATAATACAAGAGGTGCTAGTTCACCATTTTTTTTTTATGGCTGAGTAATACACCATGGTGTGTGTATACACACACACACACACACACACACGCTACATTTTATTAACCCACTCATGTATTGATGGGCACTTGGGTTGTTTCCACAACTTTGCAGTTGTGAATTGTGCTGCTTATAAACATTCGAGTGCAGATGTCTTTTTTTATAGAATGTCTTTTTTCCCTTTGGGTAGATACACAGTAATGGGATTGCTGGATCAAATGGTAGTTCTACTTTTAGTTCTTGAAATATCTCCACACTACTTTCCACAGAAGTTGTGCTAGTTTGCAGTTCCACCAGCAATGTATGAGTGCTCCTATCTCTCCACATCCACACCAGCATTTGTTGTTTTAGGATTTTTTGATAAAAACCATTCTCACTGGAGTTAAATGATATCTCATTGTGGTTTTGATTTGCATTTCCCTGATGATTAACGATGTTGACCATTTTTCCTATGTTTCTATCTTCTTTTGAAAAGTTTCTTTTCATGTCCTTTGCCTATTTTTTAATGTTTTTTTAAATTTTTTTCTTGCTGATTTTCCTGAGTTCTATATAGATTCTAGTTATCAGATCTTTATCAGATGTATAGCATGCAAATATTTTCTCCCATTCTTTAGGTTGTCTATTCACTCTAATGATGGTTTCCTTGGCTATGCAGAAGCTTTTTAATTTGATCAGGTCCCATTTATTTATTTTTGTTATTTCTGTGATTGCTTTGGGGGTCTTCTTCATAAATTCTTTGCCTGGGCAGATGTCTGTAGTAACAAAAACAGCACAGTACTACTGGCACAAGAACAGAGACATAGACCAACAGAATAGGACTGAGAACCCAGATACAAAACCATCCTCATGTAGCCATATGATTTTTGACAAAGCAGACAAAAACATATGCTGTGGAAAAGAATCCCTATTCAATAAATGGTGCTGGGAAAATTGGATAGCCACATGTAGAAGATTGAAACAGGATCCGAACCTCTCACCTCTCACAAAAATCAACTCACAATCAATAACAGACTTAAATCTAAGGCATGAAACTGTAAGAATTCTAGAAGAAAATTGGAAAAACTCTTATCCTAACCTCTTGATGTCTCATCCAAGGCCTGTCTGGTGATGGCTCAGTGTGCCCATTGAGTCCTCTTAGGCACTCAGGTTTCCACGGAAACTGCAGCATTGCCCTCAACTGTCCAGGCAGATGCCTCACAATGTCAGAGAAGCAGGCTGGCTGTCAGCGGGTGGTGAGTGTCCCGTGACAGCAGGGAAGGAGAGCTGAGACAGGTCTGGGCTGGCAGCTGAGGGCCAGAGCATTGTCCCTGCAAGTTAAGCTGCTGCTAAAAACGGCAGCAGAGACAAGGCTCGCGCAGAAGAAGGACATTCGGATGGAGGAGGCCAGCCTCCTCCCCTTCCCCAGGGACTGTGGAGTGGTCTGTGAGCAGCTGCCTGCTGGTGCCGCCTGGGCAGACTGGCGTTCCTCTTCTGTGCAGCTCACTGCGGGCCTCCTAAGGAGGTGGACAATGGACAGATGGAGGAGAGGAGGACGTGGGGGCAGGAGCAATGGAAAGAAGGAAGAGAGGGAACAGGAGAAAGCAAGGGAGGGAGGGAAGGTATGAGAGGAAGGGGAGAAGGAGGAGGTAAGGAAGGAAGGAGGGAAGGAGGGTAGGAAGGAAGGAAGGAAGGAGGAGGGAAGGGACAGAAGATTGTCTTGTTAGCTCAGTTTAGCGGGCTTAGGCATTTCCCATTCAAATTCCTCCTCATCTTGAGGATTCTGGGTTAAATTTTGTACCCCCGACCAAAAAAAAGATATGTAGAAATCCTAACCCCCAGGATCTCAGAATGCTATCTTATTTGGTAATACGGTCACTGAAAATGTATTGGTTAAGATGAAGTCATACTGAAGTAGGGTGGGCCCCTAAGCTAACGTGATTGGTTTTCTTTTAAAAAGACACAGAGACACAAGGCAAAGGCCAAGTGAAGACAGAGGCAGAGATTAGAGTTAGGCTACCACAAGACAAGCAACATCTGGAATTACCAAAATGCTGGAAGAGGCAAGTAAGGACCCTTCCCATGCAGGTTTCGGAGTGTCCGTGGTCTTGCTGACCACTTGATTTTGGATTTCTCGCCTCTGGAACTCTGAGGCAATAGATTTCTGCTGTTCTCAGCCAGCCAGGTTGTGATGCTTTGTCATGCAGCCAGGAAGCTCACACACAAGGTATCCTGGCTGCCTTGGATCTTACAGTTTTCCTGGGATATGAGCTGGGGGCCCTTGAAGAAGATGACCCTTGCTGCAGGGTGGCCAGTGGACACCTGGACAGGCCCCTTGTAGCTTTGGATGGCCACATGCTCAGACACCCCTCAGCTCCCTTCCTTCCAGCCTCTTCTGCTTCTACTCCTTTACACAGAAACCCTCATCTCCTGCCCCACAGCTGCTTTTGTGGCCAAAGTCCTTGGTTGTCCTTGAAAATCAGAAAATAAATCAAAGGCCACAGAAATTAAAATAAACAAACAAACAAACAAAACAGAGACTCTCATTCTTATTGTCTTCCCAGGAGGGCAAGTAAGGCTCTTCTTCAGAAACGCACTTGCCCCTTGCAGGAGAGAAGGTGCTTGTGCTCCAGCCTGGGGAAGAGTTTCCTCTCCCTCCAAGAGCCAAACGACACCAAAAAGAAAGATCAGTTTGGAAAGAGGAGCAGGGGAGGTGGCAGGCAGTCTCTTCTCTCAAGTCAACCATGACAATTATGTCTCCCTTTTCCTTGTGGTTAGGAAAAGATCCCAGGTTGAAAAATTCTTAGAAGTTCATCTGGATGGAAACTCTGACTTCAGAGCTATGCCTTGGCCTTCACATTCCAAAATAGCTTGAAAATCTCTCAGTGCAAGTGAACTGGGGGTGGGGTGGGCATCAGGGTGCAGTGGTGGCACCGGGGGAGCAGGGACTCTGAGCTCTCCAGATGCCCAGGCAAAGCATGGGGTTACTATTCTCTCTCCATCAGAAATGTTATTTGCCTCCTAACCGCTACAAAATATTAACTAAAGATCAAGCCCATGAACTATATCTGGAGTATTCTCTACAAAAACTGACTTGAGTCCTTTTCTCAAAATTCCAATTCCTGGGCCCCTCTACAGATCAGTTGAATCTGAATTCCTTGAACAGCAGGGTGCAGGGATCTGAATTTTCTAACAGCTCCCCAGGTGGCTCTGATCCACTATGAGGATGACAACCGCTGGCCTACATACGGTCTGTAGACAGAATGTTAAAGAGAGGAAGAACTCTTACTCAACAAGGATTCTTTCTAGAGCAGGAATACAGAGCAAACACTTCCCAGAAGGAAAAGGCATTCATCCATTGGCCTCCTGAAACACATATTTTGCTTCCCTTTTTCCGCCTTGTAGCTTGCGAGTCAAAAGTTCTTCCCTGGGTAGATAAGGCTGCAGTATTGGTAGAAACAGTCCATCAGTTTGAAGCACAGCCTAGTGGAGGGAAAGGAAGCAGGCTCTGGCAGTTCCATAGAGGCCATTGTTCCTCCACGCATGCTCAATCAACCTGGCAGAGGAAGCGGTTAAGGCTTGTCCTTCAGTTTGGAAACCAAAGTTACCCAGTATACCTAACTCCAATCCAGGGCTGCTGGTCTTACAGAAGCCCTGAATGCTCAGACAACCACAAGCCTTGTCCAAGAGTGCTCATCTTGTTAGCAGCAGGTCTTCAGTTAAGACATGGGACTCAGGCTCATTGTATAAACCCTACTCTCTTACGAAGATGGCAAAGAGAGAAAATAAAAGTGTTGAAAATCCAAGAGCAAGTATGATGTGGACTGGAGAAAAGTGCATCAGCCGACTCCAGTCCCCAGGATGCCTCTCTCTGGCGGGCTCATTTCCCCTGCCTTCTTCACCCAGTGTCATTCATAATGACAATGGCTACCGTCAGAGGCCCACCACGTGCCAGGTACCAAGCACAGACTTTTGCAAATACCATCTCCACTCTCCACAGTAACACCGCCACTTCCCCCATTCTACAGCAGGAAACAAAGAAACAGCAGCAACAACAAAACTACAGGTCCAGAGAGGATAAATAGCTTGATCGAGGCCACCAGGACAATGGTGCGCTTGTGTTCAAACCCGATCTTTCTATTAATAACTCCAAGAATGACATTCCTGTCGTAAATTCTCCTAATCACATTTTTCACTTAAGGAGCCATCCAGATCAGAACTTGCATGGACAGCTCCATGCTCTTTGCTACTCTGGACGATGTCATCATTACACCCTGGACTCCCATAACAAGATTTCCCAAAATACAGCAGCTTAAAGATGAAGATTTCTTTCTAACTCATGAAGTAATCCAGGCAGGTGGTCCAGGGTCACAGCTCAACTGTATGTGGACCCAGCTCTTTCCATCTCACTGCTTTACCATCTGTAGCATCTTCTTGAACAAATGGTCAAAGATGGCTCCACCACCTCCACATTTCAGCCCATGAGAAGGGGAAAAGGAAGGAAGAGAGCACACAGCCTTTCCTTTTACAAGAGCACACCGGAAGTTGCCCATACTGTTTCTGCTCACATTCCAGTGGACTTGACCCGGTCATACAGTTGGTCATATTGAGCCTCAAGGGTGGCTGAGTAGCACAGTCTGGCTTGGATTGATCACTCTGAGACTTGTATTGATATGGCGTGGAGTGTAGGATATCGTGGGAGATGGTAGCAGTCCCACCACAAAATAAATAGAAAAGACATTCTTAACCAGAGCGCATGCAGAAAAGATGGAAGTTTGTCCAGGATGTGAAATTAACCAGGATGAGGACTCTCTGATCTGTCTTCCAGCTTGTGCTCAGTGTGTCCACAGTGACTGCTCTAGTTTGGGTGCTCAAGCCACAGGACTATTTTACCTATTTCATAATTGGTCTCCTTAGCCCCCGTCTCTTTCCCATATCATCTTCCATATCAACAACAGCATTGTAAAATTCAAATCTTATTCTGTTACTTCCCTGCTTAAACCCCTCTGATGGCTCTTCACTGCCGATAGGATCAAGTCCAATCTGCTTAGCAAAGCACTAGAATCTCGGCCAGCTTTTAACTCTCATCTTCTGCTGCCCCTACGTTATTACCCGAGCTCTAGGCAGATGGTGACATTAGCAATTGTTCAAATGCTACAATCTCACACTTCTTTGCTTTGGGTGTGATATTTCTTCTTTGTGGAAGAACTTCCTTGCCTTGTCCTTCTGGTGAGTGGATTCAGCTCAGTCTTCAAGGGCTAAGGCTTGAGATGCAGCTCAAAAGTCCTTCCTTTGTGCAGTTAAGCTCCTTTGGACTCAGGGGTGTCAGTGACAGAGAGTAGTGGAAAGTTGCCAGGCCTTGAAATCAGAAGGATCTGAATGCAGAATACACTCACCTCTGCCACTTACTTAATAAACCCAGATGATTTCTCAAACCTCATTTTTCTTATCGATAGGACAAAGCGAATCATATCTACATCATAACATTTTTGTGAAAATTAAATAAGATACGCATATATAATTCCTGACACATGGAAAATGTTCAGCTCCTGGAGCTACTGTTAGAATTGTTACTCTGTGTATGAGCTAAAGCTAAGCTTCTATAACAGAAATATCCTAATAAAACTTCTGGGGAAATGGAATGATCTTTATCTTGATAGGAGTTTGGGCTGTGTGGCTGTAATACTTGTCAAAACTCAACAAATACACAC